>JAULCE010216966.1:0-11263 GCA_032359355.1 Macoma nasuta | reverse complement strand
TCGAATGAGACGCCGAGTTACTCGGCGTCTCATTCGGATCCAAGCTGTTTGAATATGTTACTACACTCGGGGTAAAGCAGTGAAGGGGTTAAGAACATGAATACGAAAAATGAGTTTTTTTAGACAATCTGATCCGGACGTTATATATTGCACGTTCTGTGTGAATGGATCCCATTTGAACTAAGCTTAATCAAAATGCAATGCAAAACACGTCTTCATATTATTTTATTGTGGATCCAGTTCTAAAAATAGAATATTACGTTACGGCTTGAGGCTTAAAGGTATTTAAATTGCATACGTATTATGTTTTGTTAAATACCTTAACCCTTAACCTATTGAAGCCTCTTTTGCGGATGACTATTGAAAACATTATGAAAATTGGAGCAGCATAAACACAATATCATGCTCCTTTTGTCATATTATTTTTAAAGCATGTTAAAATTGATATTTTCCATTCCCCTAGATAATATTCGTATTCATCATAAACATATATTGTGAACGAGTCGATAATTAGTATGCAACTTTAAAGATCTAAGTAAGCCAACTACAACCAGGATAAAACTGCGATGATAGTTAGACACAGTGACAATTTGGCATATTGCCATACTGCCTATGCGCCTGCGCCCTCACCGAGTCACCTGACACTACTCTAGGCAGCGCAACCAACGCAACCACATAAACCGTAGCAGGGAAATCCCATGGGCATACGACACATGCATACACAGAGTACCAATGTGTAAAGGTAAGATAATCTATACCCATGAGTTTTGTAGCTTGAAAAATCTTGATTGTGTACATACACATGCTTATCTGATATAATACAAGACTTGGACGACCGACGTGTGAACAGTTTGAAAATGAAAGTAGACAGTTCTGTTGGGGTGGGGTAGCCATACATATTCTTTGTTTTCCAATAGCTCTAGATCTGGCATAAGTGACAGTAATTGTATTTCTACCAGAGTCTAAGAGACACACGTTTTGTTTTACGTGAATGAACTCACGCCAGCTATTGGTATTATTTTAGGTCTTGCAATGATGCACTTTCATTTTCCATACTCTAGAATATGGAAATATCGGGGGATTTCCCAAATATCGGAAGAAACGTATTTACCCTACGTTTATGATGTCGATGAAGATTTCAAGACAATATATACGAAAGCTTGTCACGCCGGTTGTTACGATGTGAAATGTGTTCAAAATGATCAGAAGGGCGAATCGTTTATCCCCTGATTAGATTGCTACACTAGGAGCAGACTGATCATGGTGTACACTATTTCTGAATGACCTGATGGGGGAAAAACGTAGGGATTTTACTGAAGCTATGAATGCTTTTATGTCGTTTCTGGATGTGTGTTTACATGCAAACAGATTAAATTCGTTTCAAACGACGAGTATATGGTTTTCCGGTCTGGATCCGAGTTGTTCGATACTCTGACTAAAATATCACCATATTTGAAGTGAATTGTACTATATCAAAGAGTCGAGCAGACGAGTATTGTCACATTGCAGGCAACAACGTTTAATGTGTACCGAATAGAGACCTGAGTTGCCTAAATAATGTCTACTGTCTAAAAGTCCCCATTTAAACATCGGTGGGATATTGAATGATACATTAACAGGATATCTGTCTTGCCTCACTTATTTGAACGTTGGTAAAATATATGTGATCAACCATTTAGGCTATGTCGACTGCTGCAACATTAAAGACGATCGCGACCGTTATCTATGAAAATGTGTGTGTGGATGGTACATGGCATAGTCTATAAGAATAAGAAATAAAAGTGTATGGTCACCTGACCTGGACAAATTATTTAAGACATTCTTTGTTGTACTACGTTGTACGGCAGGTGCGACCACTGTTTAATATACTATAAAAGTATTACGGTTCCGATTGTTATGTTTATTTCGCAACACGTCACATTACAAGAAACAAAAGTCGGTTAAATTTGCAGCGATAAAAAAATGCCACGAACAAAATGTTGAAAAAATATTTCTACAATAGAAAAATTAACCCCAAAACCATCAAACAACTTTTATTCAAATGTTCTAAGATTGAAAATGTTTAACCCGATTACATAATACAGTTTAAGCCTTACTTTTTCAGAATCCGACTTAAAAATCATGGTTCACCAGCTTTGTTTTTTGTTTTTTTGTTCTTTTTGTAGGTGCTACATGCACAGTTTTCCTGAATAGACATAGTATGATACTCTACAGTATGTCTTAAAGAATCCAGTTTTTATATCATCAACACTACATAGTGATTGGTATTGTTATTATCATCATAAAGTTAAGCAGCACTGTGGGGGCATATTTGTCCTAGCAAACAGTTTTGACACATATCAGAGACGGGCATGTGTTTGCAGTTTGCCACATGTCATTATTCATCGTATTTGTCCTTTACAACATAAGCCAGTATAGACGCTGAGCAGATGATGTGTCAAAGAGTTGACAGCTGATCAGGGTCTAATTTGCTTGCGAAGCCCGAATTCGATTTCTCACACGATATTTACTTAAGAGTTGTAACTGTAACGTTCGTCTTTTAATGAACTTATAAAGCTAAGTAGATATTTTTGTTACTCAAAGCCATTATCACAACGTTTATTGTAATGCAATAGAGAAATCCCTGATATATCGCCGCCTTAAATAGTATACTTGTATTCAAGTTAATATTGAAGCCTGAGGGGAATCTACATTTTTTGTGATTATAAGAACCTGAATTTGGTGTTTCGAGAAAAACTGGAGGTAGAAAGCTGCATGAGATAATCTGTTTGATTTTTTATACAGAAATGTAAACCTCCCGATGGAAAATTGAGAAAAAATGTTGGTTTAGGTTTTAGAGGAGATAACTCATGAAAACAAAAATATCAGGGGGATAATATAAAGAACTTATGTCTCTTTATAACTTGTTAACTTGCACCTTGGATTTTACTTGTTTTACATTTTTAAAGCTAACATTGTAAGTTACATGTATGTTTTTGATTGAATTGAAGGCTATAAGGCATCTTATACCTTAATCCGAGTCTTCTCGGTCCCTAAACCAGCCCTTTTTACGATTTTTGATATTTCATGTTGCTGGTTAGGGTCAGAGGAACTCTTATAGTAAAAATCCGGGGATTTCCTCTCCCTCGCGGATGAGGAACTTAACATTTCAAGCTTATAAATTTAATATACCTATTAACCTTTCTAAACCGAAATATTTGTTTTGTTAACCATTATAACGTTGTAACAGGCAATCCTGTTCAGAGTAAGTTATAAAAACAAATTCCTTCATGTACAAATGTATTTAGGTCAAACACACCTGCTGTCAAGTGACCACAACGTATTAAAGGTTTACAAAACTTTTTTTTCGGTTCAGATAGGTTAATAAATATATTGATAATAGATCTATACGCTTGAAATGTTATTCCAATTATTTTTTACATAGATATATTGATTTAAGTTCCTCTCCTGCGAGGAGGAGGAAATCCCCGGGTTTTTGCTATAGAAGTTCCTCTGACCCTAATCAGCAACATGAAAATATCAAAAATCGTAGAAAGGGCTGGATTAGGGACCGAGAAGGTTCGGATTACTTATACTAAAAATATCTCTGATTTTCCAGCATGTCTTAAGTTTCTGGACCCGTACTCCATATTGTAATTTCGATGTTAATGAGATATGAATCCAGCAAGCGACTTCCCGATATGGCAACATACATGTATGACCTATACAGTGTTGTGGTGCCGTAAACCCAGTTAAACTCAACTCAACCTTTGTTTAAGACGAAATCACAAGAATCAAACAGATGTGACTTTACAGCGTATCAATGACACTAAAATACACCAGGATCAATATCCTTGCTATTTTATTCTCAAATCGCAACAACCGGCTTATTGTTATATATACACTCCATGCCAATCAGCATAATATAACAAATAGCATGTATGCATTTAATTCATTTTCGGAAAACATTTGATAAAAATCTTGAAGAAGAAAAAACGCAACGCATTATAATTATATTAGCTGTACGAAATCTAGTCTTGAGACGTTTTACACAGTGTAGTTTCTGACAAAATCTAATTCTGGAAATACTGTGCCTGATACGGATGTTGTCTTGGTGTGGTAGAAGACAATGTCCTATTGTTCCTGATGGACACAGTATAGCACCTGACAAGTCGCCAGGTCTGAGATGTGATGAATAGTTTGGGTATACATGGCTTGCAATGATAAATGTGTGTGCTTCCTCATACACCGTTCATAGGAACCCACATATACAGGAGATTTGACGCGGTACCGTGCCTAAAAAGGGAGGAGTTCCTGTGAATTTATTTGCGTCGTAATACAGTGGATGCTTTGGCGGTTCCTACAGTAAGAATCTCGCGTTTTTAATCTGTTTATATGACAAAATTTGTGCTATGAGTATTTAGACTTTAGTATCAGGGTAAGATACCCTCTGAACCCTCATGTTTAATTTTGTAGCAGATATTTGGTCCAGTAACCATATATAGTTCTGGTCTGGCATCATTGTGTAAGCCTCCATACGTTTATTTGGTACCACATCAATCAGTAATGAATAAAACACTAGCTATTCATATACCAAGTTACTTGAACACCTTTCTTTAAAAGAGGAAGTTGGAGTTCAGACAGTTTCATTGGTCAACGTTTTGACATTTTTCTTCTATGTACAGTGATCAGCCAGATGTTCAGGACGCTTCAAATGTCTAGAACGCTGCGTCGCGTCAAGCATTTGCTGTTAGTATATCTGAGATCGAATCAATTGGTTGTGGCTGAGGGGACTGTTTGAGGTATGTGATAATGTATTTTGTTTTCGCGATTAACCCGATTTAGTAACCCTTAGGATATTTTAAAAGTCTACCAGGTCAGCGAGAAAGCATATATTATCACTTTGAGATGATAGTTTGTGTAACTTTTCTAAATATATAGCAAATTTGTCAATGACAGAAATAAATAAAGTTTTGGACATAACTGCAGATTTTCAGAATGACGTGATGTAAATGGAGCGACTAATGGACTTTTAAGTCTGTACAGGGATCAGGAATATGATAACGTTTAGTGTTTGTCGTACAACTTGATTTGACCACTGACATACAGCAGTCCAGCAGTAATGCTTCATCAAATGAAATAATTCCCGCCTGGCAGGAATCTGCTTTTTTGTGATTATAAGAAACTGAATTTGATTTTTCGAGAAAAACAGGAGGTAGAACTGGAAAGCTGCATTAGGTAATCTGTTTGAAATTTTATACAGAAATCTTAACCTCCCGATAGGAAAATTGAGAAAAAATGTTTTTTAGTTTTCATAGGAGATAACTCATCCAAACTGAAGACCCCAATAAATACCATTGTCAACAGTGACCTGTCCTGACATCAAATATCACTTCCGTGCAATCGATTAGTACCATTCTATCAGACTTTATCTGATATCCGTTTAATCTTCCGTTATTTCATGGATTCTCATCAATATTTCAGCACTGTCACTTTTGTTGGTATGCTTACTTTCGATAAAACCTTATATGATGGCAGTATAAAGTCATACAGTTTCTCTCCAATTATCTATCATAATACTGCAATGTCGTAGAATAAGTTATCTTAAATAAACTAAAGTTCAAAACTGTTTAGTACAGTACGGAAACAAATTGATACTTGAATCGAAACCGATTCGTATACCCGTTTTCAAAGAGATTGTATTGCCTGAGAACCACAGGATATTTTTACATATTTTTGAACCGTTCATACGCCTTACAATCGTTACGAGAGGAGTAGTCAATATAAGTACATGTACTCAAAATGATTCGATTATGTGTAAACATATGCGGATTCAGGCGGGGGCGGACCCGGCACGCGCCCCCTCTAACATTGTCCATGTATTTGGTAAAACCGCTTGGAAAATAGCGTAGAACTCTTAAAATATGACGAATTTTCGAGTCTAGTATAGATCTACTTCTAATCAATACTAAATGATTCAATAAACTGTAGATGTATCAAATTACCGACTGTCTATGACAGTCGGTACTTTGATACATCTAAAGTTTATTACTCAGTGTACTCACTCGGAGAGGTGAAAACCAGTTTCAGAACTTTCGCCCCCTCTAGCGAAAGGAACA
The DNA here is from genome assembly GCA_032359355.1 of Macoma nasuta. Lineage (NCBI taxonomy): Eukaryota > Metazoa > Mollusca > Bivalvia > Cardiida > Tellinidae > Macoma > Macoma nasuta. The sequence continues at coordinate 5,165 of JAULCE010216966.1, read as the reverse complement.
CGCCCCCTCTAACGAAAAATCCTAAATCCGCCACTGGTAAATACATGTTTATCGTTTTTGTTCTGTATTGGTGAATGTTTAAAGTTTACATGTACTACGGTTGAGCCATGATGTAATGTCAGTGTAGTGCAATACATTACTACTTCACCAAACAACGACAACTATAACTACAGCTAAACAGTGGAAATAGAAGTAGTAACGGAAAAAGCAAGACTTATAGTTGTAAACATTGTATAGTGATTGCAGTAATAACAGTAGTAGATGTGAGAGTTCATCATCACGAGAGTCGAAGAAGTAAACGATTGAATTATATAAGAATTTTACTAGTCAAACAATGGAACAAATATTCTGTAAAAATATATGCACATACTCCCATATTTTAACCCTTATCCCGCTTTTCACGACTATAGTCATGTCTTTCGGGTTTGCAAACAGCATGGACACAGATCACACTAGTGGTGCCCAACTATATTATAGACATACATGTATAATTATTTTGTAAGTTATTTGTTTTTAAATAAAATAAGGGTCTATAATATAATATATATGAGTTTTGCGCGTTCGTAATATATATTCTGGAGAAGGTTGATAATGTTACCTCTATGCGTTACTTTGACATGAGAACTAACATCGTCACATAATTCATTTGTGTCAATCTATATTTAATTCCATTCACAAATTGAGTTTAATTATAACCTACTTATTAACCAACAACACGATTGTTTTTGTAAAAATGAAATATATATCATGAAGAAACCCCACTTGTGCTCGATGGGCGCATATATTGTTGAAAAACGTGTCCTTTGAAAATATCATGTAAAGACAATACAATGCAAAAGTAGATCGAATTCATGAGCGTGTCGTAATATTTCAATGCTGATGCTAAATTGACACGTGATGAAACTTTTGTTTACTCTGACATTGGCGAAGGCGATACCCTTGGTAGATATGCAACAACAATTATTTTAAGGATCATTAGGTTATGAGTATGCTAAACCCGCCTACAAAAATGACATCTGTTCATGATTTTAATTCTGTTAAATATCTTCCGCGAGTCAACCGGATTGAATCTGGATAAGTATGCTTACTCAAAGTCTTATCTGAAACGCAGTGCATGTATTCGTTAGGCAGTGTGTAGGGTGTGAAAGGTGGTAGATGAATTGCAAAACCATTTATCATAAAAAATCTCATAGAAAAAAAAGCAGACAGCACAGACCTGTAGAAAGATTTGGGCGTGGGCGTACGAGATGAGACAAGCAATATTTTTTCTCAAATTGCAATTTCAAATATCGACCGTAAATTTGATGATTCTGCAATAAAGTTTCATCTGTCCGCTGAAAGATGAAATGTTTCACTAGCAGTAAAACTTTGAGTACAGTGGCAATGAAATGAAATGACATATCCGAAGTTGATTTTGTGAAGATCGATAGTGAAAACCGGACCGGGTTATTGTACTCGAGGTGGTGTCTACTCACAAGGCTATCTGGCAACGCCATTTTCCTTTGGCAATGCCAAACTGTTCTGCTTAAGGTTTCGTTGTATGAATAACAATAACAGTCATACCATTCATTGGGAAGCGTTATGACTACTGCAACAAGTACATATAACTTGGATGTATTTTGTTATTGCTTACATTCCTTCAGTACCATAACTGTATAAATGTATTATATACCGGTATTATATAAACGTATTTATTATGACTGAGGATATGTATTATATCAGGAAATGTAGAACAAAGATCTGTTGTGGGAACCCTCTTTAACGGGTAGCAGGATAAATTATTTTAAACGCATCGACAGAGAAAGTAATCGAAAATTAAAATCGACGCTCGCACACTCGTGTAATACATTTGACACCGATCTTTCCTATTTCTTATCTTATAGTGAATAATCTGCATTGTTCACCATGGCATGTGCCGCAAGCTTAGAGCCGACTGTGGGGAAAACACGCTACCTGAAATGGATATTACTATTGATGGATGGTGGCGTTATGGTTCTGCGCGATACCTTTAACGCAAAGGTGCCACCAACTAGTTTAGCGACGCATCTCAACAAGTCAAGTGTGAGAAATAAGCTGCTCAAACTACGCAAGGATAAAAAGATCACGAATAAACAAATGGATCTCCTCTTTCCGCCGTCTGGCCAGCCGGATTCGTCGACATTTGACATTACACTGCTTTCCTGTTTGTTGCAAAATATTTGTGGATTGAACACCCAGTCGACAGCATGGACAGGAATAGTCAACCCTGTCGATGTGTCGGTTGAGGGTGATATATGCAGACTTCGGTCCATCAGGAATGAGGTAGTATACCGCTGAAATTCATATATTATTGAATTTTCTAAATTTATTGTCTGTCTATCTGTCGGTCTGTCCCTTTCGGGCAAACATTGGATGCTAACGGGTAGTAGGGGAGCCTAGGACATTAGAATACAATAGACTTATTCTGTTTAGCCTCTAAACCACCTGTAGTTATAGCCTATAGACCAAGGATATTAGAATGTCCGTCCGTCTGTTTGTCGGTATGTCTAGAACAAACCGTGTCCAAACCATAACTTTTTAACCACCTGTAAGGTTTTGAAGTAACACAAATATTCACAATAATGAGACAACTTGAGCATGTGTTACAACAACTTAAATGTCAAGGTCACAATTAGAGTTCAAAGGCCATATGCCTATATTTGTTGTTCACTTTATTACTCTTGTACCACTCGAAGAATTTTGAAGTAACTCACCAAAACTGTTCACCATAATGGGACACTGAGCAGAGGGCGTGTTACCACCAAATTGGCTCAAGGTAAAGGTCGCAACAAGACTTTAAATGAAATAATTAATCGTCCCGTTATGTAGTTTAAACAACAAAGATATAATGTTACAACAGCTTAGTTAAAGGTCAATGTCGTAGTTAGAGGGCAAAGGTCATATGATGATACTTCTTGTGCGCTCAATTACACTTGCACCGCTTGAAGGACTTTATAATTACTCACCGCACACGTTTAACATATTTAGACAATGTGCAGAGTACATGTTTCAGGCAGCTTAGTTAAAGGTCAATGTCATATTTAGTGGTCAAAACTCAAATATTGTGCCCGCTGCATAACCATTTCAAGTTTTTGAAATAAATCGCCACAACTGTTCACTATTATTAAACGATGTGCAATTTGCATGTTATAGGTTCAAGGTCATTGTCGGAATCATAGGTTAAAGTTCGTGTTCGCTCCATTTATGTTGAACTGCTGAAATCTTCTTGAAATAACTTACCACAAAGGTTCGCAATTCTGAGATGATGTACAATTATTTCACTTTACATAGGTATGTTATTTCAATATCATGTTTTATCATTTCAATCATTGACACACTGTCATGTAATTTGAATAACTTCAGATATGTCATACCGGCCAAACATCGATGACAGAACAAGAATTCCAGACCAGCTTCGTTCACCTTGAACAGGTACAATATTTGTAGCTCAAGAAAGCAAACCTGTCCGAAAAGTTAAAATTCGTTTTGATAGGTTAGGTAATAAATACGCACATTCTAACTAATTGGGTTTAGTCGCGGGTAGCAACCGGCGATATTTCTCAGATGATCCGTAAATCGAGATATTGTACAATTCCAACCCCCTTCCCAATACACAAAAGGTTGTTGATAAACATGCATAAATAGTTAAAAAAATTGAATACAGATGATTCACATGAACGAAATGTTTTGGTACGCTTACCGTACCTTTTTCTTGTTCGGATAAAATTTTGCACCTGTTCCGAATCCTAGATGTTTGTTTATTCAGAACCAAAACATTCGCCATCGTTAAACGTTTACTTCTTTGCAAGTTTTATGATTAACACTTTAAGACGATTACACGGTTACGCTCTCATACCATGAAAGACACTTCGATTGAAACTTTGGCATGCTCAGGTGAGTTATTTGTGATCGGTCTCCGACCGGCGTCGTCGAATGTCGTATGGTGTACGTCGTATGCCTACACTTGCCTAAACGTCTCCTCTGAAGCCATTTGATGGAAGTTGACTAAACTTGGCTGGGATATTTTCTGGATATAGCCCTTTCGCAGTTGTTCAAAGAATTCCATTCCCTGAAGAACTCAGGTTTCCATGGCAACGATTGTCAACGTATTACAAAATATTTTTCTCACACGCAATAATCCCAATTTCAAAATAATTTTACAGAAATTCTGTAAATTATGGTAGACCGCTACTCAATATTTTCAAAAAATGGTCGTACTTTATAAAACATTGCTGCGTAGGCGAAGCCAACTTTCCTAATTTGACGTAAAAACATCTATTTCTCCGAAACTGCTGGTTCAATTTCAAATTTATTTTATAGAAATGATTCTTGAGTGAACCTCTACCACAATAGTTCAAACAATGATGATGTGTCAAAAATTATGGCCGCCATGGGAGGTTTTCTTCATATCGCTAAGTAGAAGAGTTGGGAAACATTCTTCTTCAAACTACAGGTCCAATTTCAAATAAATTTTACGAAACTAGACCTCAAAGTAGATGATATAATGATGATATGTCAAGTCAAGACGGTGCCAAGTTTCCTTATATGGCCATATAGAAAACTTTGAAAATATCCTTCTCTAAAACTACTGGTCCAAATATTAATTAATTTCACAGAAATGATCATTGGGTGGACTTCTACGACAGTTATTCAAAGAAGGGTGATGCGGTAAAAACCATGGCCGCAATGGGCTAGGCAATATTTTAAATGACTATACTGACAACTTTTATCAAGAGCATAATATTCATAGTGTCCAGAGTCTTCGCTATCTACCTTTATCTGTCTTGGGCGCCAGTTAGCAGAAAACTGAAGAAGCTTACGTTTATTAACCATACTTTCATAAAATTCAATATTATAGTGGTTGTGTTAAACTGCTGTTGTGCGCATAAGGTTAAAGATATCTTCTATTGAATCCGTGTACTCTATAAACAACTAATAATCTTTAGTGCGCTAAGTCAATTGAAATTGAATCGTTAGGAGGTAGAAGAAAAGGATATTGTATATGATACTTTCCTGTTACCATAAAAGCGTATTTTTATAGATTATATACTAATTTTGGTTTGTAGGTCTTGCTGAGACTAGGACAGAACAAACCTGGCTTGAAGAATGAGATTGAAGGACTGAAAACAAACTACATAGACAAGAAA
>JAULCE010216855.1:0-11263 GCA_032359355.1 Macoma nasuta | reverse complement strand
CTGAGATTTCTCAACGGAATTTAAAATTATTTCACATTAATGTTCTTAATGAGAGCATGGTATATATTGGCACATTAGTGGGGTTGAGGGGGGGGGGGGAGGGGGAGACATGCGTTTTTTTCAAAAACAAGCTCTAGTTGTTTAATGCATTAGATGAAAAAAATAATAGAGTTTCTCTTGTGGCATCCTGTCCACTTTTACTTGGAACAACATTACATTTGTTCTGCATTAAGTGATCCCCTGTCATTAACAGTTGCTCGGATACCTCATTTGTTAAAAATAGGTTTGACTGTAATTTACATTCAAATTCTAAAGCAATTAGAAGTAAAGTGTTAACCCTTTAAGTGTGGGAAACCGTTATATTCTTCCTTTGCCAAGTCTAGCCAAATTCTACATGTTCAAAGAAAAACAATTTATATCAGTTTATCAGCCTATGTTATGATTCTAATAATTAATGTATCATAGTGGGCAGAGATTTATATAAATACACGGCATTGAATGAGTTAAATACAAATTGCAATACATGTAGATTACTTCTGTCTGATATCTGCCCTTGTTATGATTTCTTATTTCTAACAGCATATAATAGTATAGACAATGCTAAGATTCAAAGTAAGAGGAAAACCATAACCCTTTCACGGCCATAGGCGCCTCAAGTCGACATTGCCAAAAAGTGAAGACCCAGATCAGACACCGCCTTCTAAGGCGGCGTCTGATCTGGAACTTTATTTTTCTGCAACAAAATCTTGTGCGAATATTAGGGATTAGGAAAAACACAGTTATTTTAATTATTTCTGTTATTCATTTCGTTAAAATGTTTTATCTGAAACCAGGTACAACCAACACTTTTAAATTTGGAAGCAAAAGGGTTAAGTCATGCTGTTTGTTTATCAGCAGCTGATATATGATGTTATTGCTAAATCATTGATATTCTACCATTGGAACAAGTATCTGTCAATTATTGCATTCATTTAGTTTTAATGAAATTTAAGATGCATTTTAACGGAAACAAAACTAGTTTAAGTGGCTGCAATGAGAAATTATGTGGCAATTTTTCTGTATGGCTATTCCTGTATACTAATGGGGTAGTCACTGAGAACTGAGAAAGTTTTTCAAACAGTTTGGAGCCAGATCAGTTATCAAGAAGGATGTCAGCTTACCTGGCCTCCAAATGTTTGACATTCATACATGATAGTATTCAAATCTTAAACATTTGTGTTACCTTAGAGTAAGCCCTTCTCTGGCTTATCATATATTAACTTTATTTTGCAAACAGTGTAGACCCAGATTAGACAGCTCCTGAAGGACCTGTCTGATCTGGATCTGCACTGTTTGCATACAGGAATTGTCTGCCATGTGTCTTCTTTATTTTCCATGCATATAGAAACTTTATATCTTAAGCCAGTGTGATAATTCGCTTAATCAATATTCCCCGTCAGCGGTGTCTAATATTGAAATTCAGCAAGAGAAGGGTAAGCTGGGACGGTATAGGGTTCCTTCCACTGCAACTGATGTCCTAACCTTCTGTGTTGTTTGTTCTTCAGGATTCCCTGTTCTGTGTTACTGCAGCATTTGGGGTCTTCTACTACTAGTGCATTGTGATACTCTACCTGAACATTCCGTCCATCATCAAACCAGAACTGATTCCTTCAGCACTAATACAGTCATATCTCTTTATTTCAAACTCGCTTAACCCTTACACTGCCATAGGTGACTCAATTCGACATTGCAAAAATGTGAAGTCCCAGATTAAACCCTGCCTTAGAATGTGGCGTCTGATCTGGGCTTCACCTTTTTTCAACAAAATGTATTCCAAATATCAGGGTTTCAGAAGAGTGAAAGTTAATTTAATAATCTATTGTATGTACTTTGTTTAAATATTTGATCCAAAACCAGTAACAACAGACAATACTAAATTTGGCGGCGAAAGGGTTAAGTTGAATTCATGCTGTAATCTGAACTAAAATCTTACCCTAAGCATCAGTTTTGCTTTGTTGATACATGTCAAGGCTGAGGTGAAGGACTATTTTATTTTGATAAGTTTTTTATTATCTGAAGTTTAAATAAAAAAATGAAGCTTTGATTAAATTAAACTTATAGAAATAGTCCTCAGCAAAACCGAACTTCAAAATAAGGAGACTCAACTTTATTTACTTGGATTGTTGAGAATCAACCTGAGATTAAAGATGCTTAAAAAGACTAACATCTCAAAACTTGCCTTGCAGTTAAAGGCACTTTTTGAGGCCTGAGTCTGACTTTGAGTATGAAAAGTTTGGCTCAGCAACTATAGTGAATATATATTTACCCTGGCTTTGAATTGCTTGTGTAACTCATTACAGAGTTGAAGCTTGAGTATTATCTCCGACTCATGTGTTTGTTGTTAAGCTAAGGACGAGTTGAGAGGACTTATTCTAAATAACAGTGGCAACAATTTAATTGGTATGGGATTATCTGTTGAGTCCTTTACCCCATAGAAGCACCTTTTGACACCTCTGTAGAAGATAACTTTAAAAAAACTTTGTGGGAAATGGAGCATTATGCTTCATTTCCCACAATGTTTTCAAGACCATTCAATGGCACTTTCCATAGATGCACCTTTTGACGCCTCTTAAGCAGATGACGCTTTATTTCACTGTGGGAAATGGAGCATTTGCTCATAATGAGCAAAAGCTACATCTTCCACATTGTTTTCAAATCCATTCAAAATTTGTGATTTCCTTTTTCCTATGTGGCCATATACTTTCATAGTGAATGCGTCTAAAACTAGAATACAGAGTGAAATGTAAAGGTTGGAAATTGTACAACAGCGCATACAGTAAAACCTCTCTTAACCAGGCACTTTTAAGCAAACATTGATATGTTGTAAATGCAGGTGGCTGCTTAATGCAGGCTGAAAGTAATGCAGAAAACTCCTATAGGAGCTTCCTGCATTACTTTCTGCCTACCTTTAGCTGTAACCTGTCTTACAAAAACACATTTTAGTCATATTTGCAGTTTAGAGAATGTCTGGTTTAGAGAGGTATAACTGTTTTACTGCATGTTCTTAAAGCTATTTAAAGTATTTATTTTTCAAAACATTGTAAATTGTCGAGTATACCTTATGGTTTCAGACGAGACTGAAGAGTGTTTTGCAAACTGTGATCAAGTATCACTTGTCCAAGTGTGTCAGAAAAATTTATGACCATTGTTTAATTTGAATTTTAAGTAGTTTAAATTATTGCCTGAGTGTCAAGTGGCTTCGATTTTTTGATTCAAGTGTTAGGATATCTTGTTAGATATACATGTATGTGTATCATGTGTAGACTTTATGTACATAAACATCTTGTAGAAGTCATGTTCTTATTAAAATTATAAGAATTATACCTGTTGTACTCTTTATTTTAGGCCCTGATAAAAGTGTTTATTTGTTATGTTTTTGAAGGAAATTTTACATTTATCCACCAAATCCTATACTATGTAACTACTCACAGGTTTAAACATATACTATTACTGATATTACATAATCTTCTCATTAGAATCTTCTGGGAGAATACAACATAGGGGTTTTGTGGAGAGATAGGTTTCCGGTGTTCTACAACATGCTATACCCTAACCCTAACCCTTTAGACTTATCCACAAGGAATGAATCCGAGGAAAAGGATGAATATCTAGGCAAAAGAAATGAGCCATTTTTGAATTGTATTGAAAATATTGTGGGAAATGAAGCATTTGCTCGTGACGAGCAAATGCTTCATATCCCACGATATTTTCAACAATTGTCTTCGACAGAGGGGCTAAAAGGTGCTTCTGTTGAGAACTTGAAGCGTTAACTATGTCCTCCACAGTTCTAAGTGCCCTTTAGCGCCTCTGTAACTGATGGGTAACATTGGAGCATTTGATCATAACGAGAAAATGCTTCATTTCCTACAATGATTTCAATATAATTAAAAAAGTCATATTTTTCTTGCTAGTTTATCATATTCTTCACCGAATTATTTTCTTGTGGATAAGTCTAAGAATAGCTTGTGGAGGAAACAGTTAAAGTAACGATACACTAACCTCCAATTTTTGTTCACACACTATATATCTGTCATTTAGAGTTTTTTTAGAACCTAATAGTGAGCGATTTTGATTATTTGTTCTGAAATACCAAATATCAAATTTCACTTTACTTTAACATACACTTTTCGGCAATGTGACGTTTGGTTCCTGCCTTGATTTAAAGGAAATAGTTTATTCTACATGCGACAGATAACCTTATCTGAATAATTAACTGTCTTAGAACATGCTCATCTAGTTTAAACTCTGCCAAGTAAAACAAGCATCTAAACGGGGAAAATCACAGTAGAAGGCATTGTATACAGTAGAATCTGTCTACAACGACCACTAAAAGAAGAGACATAGAGACATCTAAATACAGGTGACAGTTTCATGCAACACGGAAGTAATGCAGAAAGCTCCACCAGGGAGCTTTCTGCATTACTTCTGTGCTTCGTGAATCATTTAATATTCTAAATGAGTACCACTGTGTTTTCTTTTAGTGGTCGCTATAGAGACGTTTTACTGTACAGTTAATCCTGTATTAAGTGGCAACTAAAAATATGAGGCGTTGGTGGTCTTTAAGACAGGTGGTCACTGAATACAGAACGAAAATAATACAAAAGGCTCTCAATAGTGACTAAGGCAGGTGGTCGCTTGATGCAGATCGAAAGTAATGCAGAAAGCTTTTTGAAAGAAACTTCAGGATCAAACGAACAAATTAAACGAACACATGATACTTTCAAGGGGAGGGCCGTAACTAATGTTAGCTGAACTTGTGGCCCAACCCTTTTGCTAATTTATTTGTATTTGATTTGACTTGATGTACTTCTATTGTAAAATGAATGTAAATGTACAAATATTTGGCAATAAAATATGTTTAAACTATACTTTCCTGGTCTTCTTAGAAGATTAGTCAACCATGTTGGAGCCCGTTTAGACGCAAGTACGTTGTTAGTACTTCGTGACTCGCACATAAGTTGGGAAAGAGAACTTGATGTGTTGATTAACCATTTACTCCATAGCTACGCATTTTGACGCCTCTGAAGCATATACGTATTGAAAACATTGCAGGATATAGAGCATTTGTTCATAATGAGCAAATGCTCCAGTTTCCACAAGGTTTCCACAGCGTTTTCAAATCCATTCAAAATTGCTGTTTTCCTTTTTTCATTGATACTCTTTCTATTCATCATGATACTTTCGTCGTGAATGTGTCTACAAATAACAATGGACTAATTACATAAATAAGTTAACCCTAATGAGCTTTGTTTGGTGCAGTGTAGCCCAGAAGGTAAATCTAGACGTGTATTGATTAAAATGGCACTCAGTCTTCTCAGACTTATTCGTGAGCGCCTAGGATTACTTTATTTTGCAAAAGATAAAATTATCACTCATACCAAGGCTATAGTACGTCACTAACGTTTTTCCTTTAGTATTAAACAGGACGAACCCCCTTCGAAAGAGTCATAGATTTATACAAAAGAACGTTTATTTTGCTTGCAGATGCATTACGAATATTAAAGTTGATTATATCAGACTATGTAAAATGGGAAACGCTAGTATTTACCATCTAACTCGTAAGACACTGAGCACTGTCAAGATACACAACAAGTTTGGAGCCTTATCAGACACCGAGTTATTCGGCGTCTGATCTTGTTCCAAACTGTTTTACACTGAAAGCAATAAATTTGTAAACAAAAGACAACAAATGGCAAGTCATTTTTCCATATTATTTGCATTTCGTTTGCGTTACGTTAGCGTTGAAATGTTAAAGAATAGCGATTTTTCCACTGAATAAGGCCATGCAAAATTTTTACCCGAGTTCGTTGTGTATCGTTATTTGTCATATATGGTTAATCGTATAATTTTATTTGTTTACGGAAATGTTAGAAGCAAAAACTAAATTTGATAACATAAATAAATAGAAGTGTTAAATTTAAAACTTGAAATATGTTTTTGGAACATTTGTATTACCTGCATTTTAAGCCTTCTCGCTGTTCGCGAACATGTTTCAGACAAAACAAATAGTTTTACCATTTTGTAAGTACATGCGAAGGTGTTTTTAATAAAACTCCGCCAACGCGTCGCATGTAAAGAAAATTTGCGATAAACCACCGATATACGTCTACGGCGCGGTTATCCTCTCAATAGTGTTAAGAACAATATGACGATTAAAACATTAACGTTTGGTCTGTCTGCAAAATGCTCAATACTTAATCGTGAACGTTGTTGCGTCTTGGAATAGGATTCTCGGACTTGAGCCTTATGGATTGCTTTACAAAGAGGCAATTTATGTGTGCCCTAGGACTGAAATCGGACTGGGACTCTGTGGCTTTGGTTGGTTGTTGCAATTATTATAAAATGTCTACCTGTATCAGTAAGCGTTTGAATTTTTGTAAAATCCTATACAAGGCACAATATTCCTGCCATTGTCTGTGATGTTTTTGGTACCAAAACCTTCGCTTCTTTTTTTGGTTTATCTTTGGCATGTAAGAAGTTGACCTCTTCCTTTGTGGCATCTTTGCTTGTACGACTTTCGCCTCTATTTGTAACGACATCTTTGGCAATGCGGCTTTAGCACCTTCCTAAACACCATCTTTGGAAAAAACTGTTCCCACTTCATACTTTTACGACATCTTCGGCAATAAGGTTTTCGCCTCTTCCTTTACGACACCTTTAGCAATACGGCTTAAGCCTCTCCTTTTTGCGACAACTCTGGCTATAAGGCTTCTGCGCTCCTTTGCGACATTTTAAACAATAAGACTGTCGCCTCTTCCTTTACGACATCTTCGGCAGTAAGGCTTTCGCCTCTCCTTTTGCGACATCTTTAGCAACACGGCTTCCGCTTCTTGAAATCTTTCTTTGCGTAATCTTTGGCAATACGGCCTCCGCCTCCTCCTTTGCGAAAACTTAGGAAATACGGTTTTCGCCTCTACATTCGAGACATTTTTAGCAAAACAGCCTCTGCCTCTTCCTTTGTGGCATCTTTCAATCTTTGGCAATACGGCTTCCGTCCCTCCTTTGCAACAACTTTCGAAATACGGTTTAGGCCTCTACCTTTGCTTGCGACAACTTTGGCAATGAGGCTGCGCTTTTTCCTTTGCGACACATTCGGCAACACGGCTTTCGTCTCATCAATTGCGGCATCTTTGGCAACACGGCTTCCGCTTTTTCCGTAGCAACATCTTTAGCAATACCGCTTCCGCTTTTTCCTTTGCTTCATATTTGACAATACGACCACCGCCTCTTCCTTTGCGACATCTTTGGCAATACGACTTCTACTTCTTCCTTTGCGACCTCTTTGGCAATAAGGCTTCCACTTCTTCCTTTGCGATATCTTTGGCAATACGGCATTGACCTCTTCCTTTGTAACATCTTTGGCAACATGGCTGTCGTCTCTTCCTTTTCAATATCTTTGGCAATGCGGCTTCCGCCTCTTCCTTTGTAACATCTTTGGCAAAACAAGTTCCGCTTCTTCCTTTACGACATCTTTGGCAATACATCTTTTGCCTCTTCCTTTGCGCCATTTTCGGCAATAAGGCTTCCGCTTCCTCCTTTGCGACATCTTTGGCAACACGACATTCGCCTCTTCCTTTTCAGCATCTTTGGCAATGCGGCTTCCGCCTCCTTTTTCCGGCTGGTCGCTTCTTCCTTATATATATATATTTAGAAAAACGGCTTCTTCCTTTAAGACATCTTTGGCAATACGGCTTTCGCCTTTTCCTTTGCGACATCTTTAGCAATGCGACTTCCACTTCTTCCTTTGCGACATCTTTGGCAATAAGGCTTCCGCTTCGTCCTTTGCGACATCTTTGACAATACGGCTTCGTCCTCTTCCTTTGCGACATCTTTGTCAACATGGCTTCCACTTCTTCCTTTGCGACATCTTTGACAATACGGCTTCGACTTCTTTGGCAATACGGCTCCCGCCTCTTCTTTTGTGATATCTTTGACAGTAAGGCTTCCGCCTGTTCCTTTTGGATATCTTTAGCAATACAGCTTCCACCTCTCCTTTTGAGACATCTTTGGCAATACAGTTTCCGTCTCTTCCTTTGCGACATCTTTGGTACCTAAGGTTTCTACTTTATTTCAGGACATAAACATGTATGGTACCTTATGTGTCCTCCTTTCTCTTATGACATCTTTGACAATACAGATTTCACCTCTTCCTTTGATTCCGTTTTTATCACATTTGGTGATTGTGTACATATGATCAAATTCCTCTGAAGGACTTCTATTCTGAATGTGTTGCACGCTATTAAAAATAAACACAAAAACACCAATTATTTCTTTCGGTGCCATATTTAAAACTGTCGTCTGCGACAAGTTTAAGATGACATATTTTTGCTAAAGAAAACATAGTAAAGGAAAAAACCCATAATCATTACGCTTTTTGATGGCTCTATAAATTGTAGGGATGTCAACGAATATTCGAATAGTCGGTTATCCGGATAGTTCACCGGTATTCGGATAGTTTTGCGGTATTCGGATAGTATTATATAAACAAATGATTTTGCGGTAAACGGTTTGTCTTTCGTTTTGGTTTTAAACTTTTAAAGGATGGACTGGTTTGAAAAGAAAAATAAAACTTCTAGACGCAAAAAATCGATACCTAAGGTAGATGTTTGCACAATCGCCAATTGCTTATTGACACGCGAGGCATTATCGCTTAGGGTGTAAGACATCTTCACACCTATTCCCCAGCAGTCAGTTTGCTAATTGCAGTTTTCATAGTCAAAAGTCATTATTGCGGATTATCTGGCGAAAACAGCCATACAGGTGTAGAAATGGTCCTTACGATATGCACCCTTGTGTGTGCCTCGGTGAAGGAATGCCATTCATAATACACATAGCAATTACGGCGACAACAACCGCCACGAAATCCCCATGATTGACAGGGCGTCTTTGTTATAAACATAATCCCGATGGGGTGCCTGTCACCTCGTACCCAAGTTACCTCGTACCCTGCTTTTTTCGGTTACCTCGTACCCAAATGTCAGTTACCTCGTACCCAATCGATAGTTACCTCGTACCCATTAAATCTATTAAATTGACTTATTTACATTGCAATAAAGGGAAGTCCCTGATCTTAGAATGCACTATTTGCAATGTTGCCAGTTAGCGACATTGGCCGCAAAATACTATAATTTTTGCTGAAATAGTGTTGAAAGAACGTCAAAACAACATGGGACTGTAGTCATGTGTTTTTGAAAGGAGCCAGTACACAGTAAGAGATGAATATGCAAATTATGCGAAGTTGTCCTTCAGTAATTCCTTAATCTAATGCAAGGGCTGACTTGATCTGCATCTTTCACTTGATAATTAAAATCATTGATTGTTATGCATCCAAATGTTGCATTACAACATGTTTTCATAGATTTTGTGCAAAGGTCATGACCTTTGTCAATCAATTCTTGAAGAGATCTGAATGGAAAATGCGAATATGTGGTTCACAGATTGGAGACGAATAAAAAAGCCGAAATTTGGAATAGGGTCAAACGCATGATAACGGCGAAATAATGAGATGGATGGGATATGTTTGAACTAGCCTATTTCAGTTAGGCATGGGTTAGCCTGCACAAAATGCATGCAATTTGCATCTGCTGTCCGCAGAATAGACCGGTCATTCAAGCAAAGTTGCCCGATTTCGATAGGAAAATGCCAAAAATGGACTAAAATATTGAAATGGGGTTTAGTTTTTTATGTGTTTTGTTGGTCATGTTTCTTCGATTAAGTGTACACTGTGTTTCAGGTTTTTAAGTTAAAAGCAGAATTGAGGCTTGTTGGACCACAGGTGCTTGTCAACTGGACCATAAATCTGCTGATCTATCCTTTATTATGTACTGAGACTAAAGGTTCTTATCAAAATGACACTTGTTTGATTTCGTCTCATAAGAAGAATATTAAACCTTTTGCCGCCAAATTTAAAATTGTCGATTGTAACTGATTTTAGATCAAATATGGCCACAAAAATAATGGCGGAAATAATGTAATGTACTTTCACTTTTTCGAAACCCTAAACCCGGAATTAATTTTGAACAGTGAACTCCTTAATCAGGCGCCACCTTTAAAGGCGGCGACTGATCTGGGACTTTGCTCTTTTGCAATGTCGAGTTGAGTCGCATATGACGATGAAAGGGTTAATACTGATGGCCTAATGTAAATCTCTTATGACTGATTGTTGTATCTTGCTACGTGTCTTAGGTACACTACCACACCCTATCTGATATACAGTTACAAACTCGTTATATCGACGTTGGCGGGATAATTTCTATACGTTCGAACTTCCCGAAGATTTAATTAATCCGTGTCTCGGGTAATTCTACCTGATACAGATTGTTTCCAAACTTCGACGAATATCCACAAAGCAAAACGTATGTATTTCGTTTTGAATTAAGTTTTAGAATAAACCAATAATTCGAATTAACCAGGTTCGAGATAATGAGTTCGGACTGTAAAGCTATATAAATTAGACATCATCTATGTATATGAAGAACATGTTGAAGGGAAGACTCACTCACTCACTCACTCACTCACTACCCACCCCACCCACCCACCCACCCTAAACTCACTCACTCACTTACTCACTCACTCACTCACTCATTTATACATTCACCCATTGTCATTCATCCATTCAAAGTTTCATACAAGACTATGATTTATTGACAAGTCAGATTTCAACACAAGATCTCAAGATTTGAATGTTACGTATTTCTGGTCACTCGTAATCACTAGACGTTTTGAGTAGAACATTTGCTCAATCTTTAACTACGGTTTTTGACCCTTTTTGTTTACTGCAATACATTTTGCCCTTTAAATCATTAGTGCAGTGGCAAAAGATAAAACGCACATTCCTATGTTGAATGATCTCACAATGCCTTTCAGTGAAGGATATTTGCGATTGCCATACATGTTGGCACAATGAAGATCAAGCTAGAGAAAAAATATCTTTACTGTGACCCACTATTCACGAATGTTGGGATCTGTGTTAACAGCGTAGCTCCAATAACTCGGCGTCTAATCCAGATCCAAACTCTTTGAAGCAGACAAGAGAGAAGATGAGAATTCAAACAGCCGATATTTCCAGCAGCGAAGTTTAACCCTTTACTATACATGCAGTTACGCATTTTAACTCTTTCACCACCGAAGTCGCCTAAATGCGCCGTTGAAAATAATGCAGTCCCAGATTAGACCCCGCCGTATAAGGCGGCGTCTGGTCTGGGGCTTCATTATTTTGGAACAA
>JAULCE010216744.1:0-11264 GCA_032359355.1 Macoma nasuta | reverse complement strand
AGACCATGCAAATACTTGTTGAAATATGAAATAAAAAAATAGGGGTCACCGATATTTTTAAGATTTTATTGACTCTTTTCTTGTGACAAAATTCACATTTTCTACGGTTTAAAACCATAAAGAGCCATTTACCATTACACTCATAAAACGATTAATCAAATGAAACGTGAAAAATGCATATGCATTTTTCACATTGCATTTAATTTATCGTTTTATGAGTAATGCATAACAAATATTTTGCCAAACATGTGTGAAACGCTCGTATACCGGTGTTACGTAACTCTCGCGATATCCGAGATTTGTAACTGCCGCAAACGCCTTTTAAGTGCCACCAAGCATACCATATAGGCGTGGGCGGTAGTGGGCAAGACCTTACGGCCTATAAACGACCCTTGCAACACGTATAAACATCAAACAACAACAACATACCATAGAAACAGCCGTTCAGGTCAAATCGCATACCGATGTGGTCGTGGTAGATCATCGGGTGGATCCTGACACAGAGGGCGCTTATTGTAACCGGAAGCACGTTCGTGACTTTAGTGTCAGAGTCGTTGTTTGCCTGAAAATACTACATTTCGAAAACTAATTAACCCTTTCCTCAACAGAAGCGCCTCTTAGCTCCTCTGTTATGGATGATTATTGAAAACATTGTAAGAAAAGGAGCATTTTCTCTTAGCGAGTGTGCTTGATCGGACACGCTCGCATAGCTAGCTTCACAGCAACATCCATACATGTATTTAGAAAGTAAGGAAATTCAGTAAAAGAAGGAACGAGAAAAGTATCATAACACCGTCCATACTGCTAAGGGTAGATCTAAAACATTTCGGTTCAGCAAATATTACGAACACCGTTGAAAATTAAAGGTTAGAAAGCCGCCATTTGCAAAAGAATGGCTCAACTCAAAGCCAATGACCTTTTCGACTAGGGGTTTTCTTCAAGCAGTTTTATCCTGCTGAATACATATTCTATTCGATTGGTAGAGTAGAATTGCTTCGTTGAATACTAGTGTTCTCGTTGAGTAACGCGTAATTGCAGCGTTATCTCTGACACGTGACCTGACAACAACAATGCTAAGTCGTTTCGACCTTTGGTGATGACCAAAGTCGTTTCGGCCTTGGTCGTCTCGCCCTTGGTTGTTTCGATCATTATATTAGAAAGGAATTTATCAAAGCACAGAAACCAAATAGCTGCTTAATTAAAAGTGTGACATCCACATGTATAAGCTTGTAATTCCTATATGGAAATGAACTTTGATAAGTAAAGAGCTCGCACTTGAGACAATACCTTAATTCATATTACAATTTTGTCAAAAATATTAGAAAATGGCATTTTTTGTTGCCAGGATATTTTCATCAGAAGCTGTAATTTGGTTAAGTTTAAAATAGCTTTTGGAGCAAAGGGTTAAATTGAATACGAAATCGGAACCGAGAGTGTCTGTTTAATGGCGTTTGCGACTGATACAAATCACGGCTCTCGCGAGAGTTACGTTACATCGGTACATGTTTACATATAAGCATTCCACATAGGTAAAACATTGTTTAAAAAAATTTGTATAAATATGTGTTACTTGTTTCTTGATTAATTAAATGCAATATGAAAAATGCATATGCATTTTTCACATTGCATTCAATTAATCAAATAACAAGTAACCAATATTTATACATTTTTTAAAACAATGTATGACACGTAAACATGTATGAAACTCTCGTACACAGGTGATACGTAACTCTCACAAGAGCGGTGATTTGTAACAGCCGCAAACGCCTTTAATGTAACAACCTTCTCCTAAATATTTAGTGTGATTTTATTCAACTCTACTATTGTCGATTTTTATGAATATAAATGTAAAAATAATTTCTTCTTTCATTTGGCACACGTTCCATATATTTTTGTTATTTTTATGTGTGAATTGCTCACAGTATGGGTCAGTTTGTGACTTAATTCTTAAATGCAAAGTTTCTTACAGAAAATATTGTTGTTTATGTCACTGTCTTCTGAGCACGTAGAACATGTCCAGTTTTAGGGAAAACATACTTAAAAGAATGGTAAAAATCATAATCATATACCGTTTCTTCTCTATCTTCCGGATTTGCGACGGATGTGCACCATTAATGAGAATACATGAACCAAAATTACTTCAAAGACTTTGATTTTAATAGTCGCCATCGATGTTAAATTTACAGACAAAGACCCCAACTAATAACCGATTCCTGGGAGTATGAAAACCCGTCCAGAAGTCAACTCTTCTCTATTATTGGTCTTTAACATTATTGCGGGAACATGTTTAAATCTTTTGTCGTCTCAAACATTTGAATATTTTGAAGACCATTCCGTGAGAATTTCAAACGAGTTCCCCAGGCCAGGAACAATTAAAATTCAATAAATCCTTATCCCTGTCAGGTATATTAACAAGTGTTTAAAAGATTCTAACAGAAGTGCATTTCTATCCTCCATAAATTAAGCTTAAGCGAACTTTGTCCCCTAACACCCTATTGTTCCACTCCTCGGTGAAATAAACACAGAGTCGGTCTTGTATAAAAATAGAGCCGAATGTTACTATACGATTTGACAGGCGTTGATAGATGACATCTAATACTCTAAATATTAAGGAGAGTAGGCAGACCCTACTTCTTCTATAAATAGAACATACTAAGAAAGAAGGGTAATAATGAACAACCAATGCGGAATATGAATACAGTGACACTAGGCGTATTCTAGTTATGCGTTTAACCCGTTCACTGCCATGAAGGTTTTGCAAATGCGCCATTATTTTGTCTATTTCCGTTTTAGCCAAAACACATCACTCGACCTTTGGTAAAACCTTTGGTCGAGTGTCAAACAGCTTAGATCCGAATGAGACGCCGAGTTTCTCGGCGTCGCATTCAGATCCAAGCTGTTTGCGTATGTAACTAAACTCGGGGTAGGGCAGTGAACGGGTTAAACGCCTCTGTAGCAGCGGACCTTTGAAAACATTGTTGAAAAGAACATTTGCTAGAAAACGATTTATTGCTCTATTTTCTACATTTGTTTAAATATTCATTCTTTTCGTCAGATTATTTCCTTGTGGATAAGGCTCATATTAGCATGTAGCGTATATATGTTACAACATTAACACTTATAGCCAATCCAAATGCGTTTCATCTTCTTTACAACTTAAGCTCCACACTGTAACACATACCAAAATGGTAAACTGTTTCAGCCATTGACCAGAATACGGGTCTGTATCCACCGGATTGCCATTGGTTTCCGTATTCAACCCACCAGAGGGCCAAGGCATCTATAATGGACCATCAGTGGATACCAACAGTAAGACATCGACATGCTAAACCTGTATAGATATGTGAATGTGTTATTTATTGTTCTTAAAAATGCACTTATACATAGAGAATCTCACATGAGTGGTCATGGTGTATTGAAAATATAAAACGAGTTGTCAGAAACTGTACAAAACGAAACCCTGCTGAGGTTTGTGCAGTTTCTGACAACGAGTTTGAACCCCGAGAATGAGCCAAGTCTTATATCGTCACGTCACGATATTAAAACAAGTAAAATATCAAAATATAGAAGGCTTGTTATATTACCGGAAGTAATGTGATACATAGAGGATAACTAACCGCATTGTTTTGATATTAAAAATGTCACGAGTATGGGTTGTAATCCGGTTGAAAAAAATGAGTTCAAAGAACGAGTTTTTTAATCGGATAACAACCCGTTCGAGTGACAATTTTTAATACCGAAACAATGCAGTTGATTATTCTGTTTATTATATACACATTCAAGAATTCCAACTTGGTAAAATAAAAAAAACTGCGGGAATTTGTATAAAAAGTAGTTCCGGTAAAGTGATATCGTCACTAGTGACGATAACAACAGTGACAGATATCAGATTTATCTAACTGAGAAATCCCAGTAAATCATTGATAGGTATATAATAAAGATCGATAACTTAAATTGGCAGCTGGAGCATGAACTTAGCTACCAGTTCGCAAATGACGATCCGTCTTTGAACGGCAAGCGGTTGAATTATCAACCGGCAGCCAGTTCGCAGTTGCCAATTCTCAAATTCAGTTGAATTGTCTTCAGATCGCGAACGTGAATTGGCAGCTGGGGCTTGGATTTGCCAATTGGGAAAGTCACTTGAATGGTCTTGTACAGATCGGGAACATGAATTGGTAGCTGGGGCTTGAATTATATGCAAGTTCGCTATTGACCATATATCTATGAACGTAATTGGTTCAATTAGCAGCCGGCTGCCAGTTTCTTTTTTATAATTCGAAAGAGAGTTTAATTGCTTTAAACAGGTATCGTTGTTTTAAATTGGTTTCCGGTGTGTGAAGTGAGCTGCCAGTTGCCAGTTACCGATTGAATTGGCCTATGCGAGCTAGCAACTGACAACATTAAGGGAAATGTAAAAAATATATTTATCGAAAACAATTATCGGAAGTAAAAGTGGGTGTTGCATTAGACCAACAAAGTATCATACTACAATTGATAAAATGTGTCGAAGTTGGGGGATTGGACTTTATTTTTCTTTGTTCGAATACTCCGAAGTTCGAATTAAATGCGAACAAAAATAACCCCAGGGAACCTTACATTTATGCAGCAAAGTCTAACATTTGAATAAAAATGAAAACATACTGTTTTCTTAAAACATAGATCATAGATCAGAAATCACCACTCTTGGATGAACAAGATAGGACTGTTTATTGCTGTTCCAGATGGTGACCGCTGATACATGCACCATCTTTTAGACCCAAGGGTCAAATATTTACCCTTTTACCGCACTGCGAAACTCGTGACGTCTGCTCAAATAATCGTCTGATTCAATCATAAACCAACCTCATCCGATCCCATTTATCTTTTTTGAGGTGTATTGACCGAGTGTCAAACATCTTTGATCTAGCTCAGACGCCGATCTACTAGGACGTCAAGCTGTTAGCAAATAAAATAACCCTTGTGAATAGTGGGGAAAGGGTTATTAACCCTTATCACGCTTATCTCGACCAAAGCACTATTTTCAAACTGCTTGAATCCAGGTCAGACGCCGAGTTACTCAGACAAAAGTTTCGCCAAATATTGAAACAAAACTAACGAGTTGAAAAAAATCAAGCAGAAGACAATATCAGCAAACGGTATTAACCCCTTCACTGCCGGAAGCAATTCTGTGCATGCGCATCGTGTCGTCTGCTTCATTTTCAAACTTCTCAGATTGACTTAATTTTGGGCAAAAATATTTGCCGAGTGTCAAATAACTTGGATCCGGATGAGACGCCGAGTTACTCTGCGTCTCATTCGGATTTAAGCTGTTTGCATATGACACTAATGTTCGAGGTAAGCAGTGAATGGGTTAATACATGTTGTAGCATGAAGGGTAACTACTCTGTTGTTTTATTACAAGTGCCAGCTGTACATGTATGTACAGACGTGGTTTCAGACAATGATATGGTTTAAAAGTGAGTGTAACACTGTCAAATGGGCCATCTTCAACTCACCTGACTTGGGAGAAAATAATGCATGATTGTACATGAATACTTGAGTCAGTCATTTTTCAAAGATAAACATATACTGCAAACAGTGTAAACTTGAGTCAGCGTTATTGTCGCCGACGTTTCCTATTAACATGGATTTCGAAAATCTACGACCGATTGATCCATGCGCGGATCCAGAAGAAGGGGGTGGATAGATCCGGTGGTCCGGATCCCCCTAAAAAATCCAAAATCCAAATTTGTATTAGACATTTTTCAAATCAGTGCTAACACAAAGGAGGACACTTTCAGTATAGATTTTTACCCCTTTTTGTCACTTACGATGGATGTAAACAAAACGTCAATTAGATTTTCAAGGCGATTTGCATTCATATGATATTACCCTGAGATGGATCCCCCCACCACCCTGAGATAAACGGTCGAAATGGTTTGACCCCACCCCCTGGCTGGATCCGCGCATGTGATCCAATGTTGTTACAAACAATGAAATTCCATGGAGTCTTTGACAACTACATTTGTCGCAAACCAAGGACTTGTCGTAACGATCGGCGTTTGCCGGTTCTCTTTACGGCGTTTAATCTGGTTCCAACCTGTGAGTCATACAGCTTCGAAAAAGATTATTCCGATTCGATTCGGTTTTAACCTATTCACTGCTTACCCCGAACCATAGTGTCATATACAAACAGCTAAGATCCGGATGAGACGCAGAGTAATTCGGCGTCTCTTTCGGATCAAAGCTGTTTGACACTCGGTCAATATTTTTGCCAAAAAATGAATTTATCTGTGAAGTTTGAAAATGAAGCAGACGAAATATTGCGTATGTGCAGAATTGCTTCCGATAGTGAATGGGTTAAATTAATTAGTTCCGCACTAATCCAGAGCAGAATCTGATTAGATGCCGAGTTCAACCATGCCTAGCTCGCAAGCACGACAGCTGAGCTTGGTCTGTGTTTGCAATATCTGGATGTCCTTATATCTATTTCGCTGATTAACCCCTTCGCTGCCGGAAGCAATTATGCGCATGCGCTATATATATTCTGCTTCATTTTCAAACTTGACAGATAAACTTTATTTACGGCAAAATGTTGGCAGAGTGTCAAACAGCTTGGATCCGGATGAGACGCCGAGTTACTCGGCTTCTCATCCGGATTTAAGCTGTTTGCATATGACACTATGGTTCGGGGTAAGTGGGGTTAACCTTTTACTCCAACGATACGCAGTTTTGCGCCTAATGAAGACATTGTGGGAAATGAATGAGCAAATGCACTATTATCAAAACTGGCATTTTCCTTTTCCTTTAGATAATAAAATAATAATACTTTATTTCCTCCAGTGTAGGAGAGTCACACATAAATGCACATTCATGTACAACAAATTTCATTAAATCGTATACATGTTATGGCACACAAATAGAACATTCACGTGCACATTTAGGGCATCGAGGAAAAGTATATACAAATACAAAGACAGTTATAACGAAGTTTCAAACAATGCCGCACAAAACTTAGACACAGCTATATAAACAAATACAATTTATGGAAGCTTAGATTTAGTATTGTTAGCTCTTGTAGTCGGCTTAATACACCACATTATGCAAAACATTGCATTTTCCTTTTTCACAGAATGTCTTACTTTTCATTAATTTTTTATCATTCTGTTATTATTGTCGGCTGCTGACATTGTAGCCTGCTTCATTGGTTCACCCGCGTTAGGTTCGTTTTAACCCCTTTAGTGCCGGAAACAGTTCTACGCATTTGCAATATTTCTCCTGCTTCATCTTCTAACCTCACAGATTAACTTAAGTTTTAGGCAAAAATATTGGCCGAGTGTCAAACGGCTTGGATCCGAGTTACTCGCTGCGGTTGAAAATGAAGTATGGACCGGTTCCAAACTTTCAGATACTGCATATGCACTTTATAAAGCACATCATGCGGTTTTTAAAGTGCATCATGCGTTCTGTGGGAGTTTTTACTAGGTTCGTATATATACAATCTCGTCGAAAGCTGTTAACCTGATAACAAAGACACTGTAAACACTGCGTTAAAAACTTATTATCTTAATCAGAATTCTTATCATTGGTATGGTTTAGGCTTTGATAGTTTAGATACATGACAAACAGTGTACATCTGGATATGATGAACGCGTCAAACTTAAGCCCGAGCCTGCATGACTTTGCGTATGACTAATTGTATTTAACCCTTTCACCGCCGAAGTCGGATAAATGCGCGTTGCAAACAGTGCAGTCCCAGATCAGCCGCCGCCTTTCCAAGGCGGCGTCTGGTCAGGGTCTTCACGTTTTACAATATGAATTACTCTAATCATATAGGTATCGGCAAGTGTATATTTAAAAAAAATGTTTTTCTTTTCGTAAAATAATTGATCTGAAACGTGTCGCAGACGACAGATTTAAATTTGGCGCCGAAAGGGTTAAAATATATATCCATAGTAACTACATGTATATTCAAGTATGGATTACATTCCCATCACCCTTGTCAATCACATTTAATTTTTTCTTTGCAATAGTACTCATAGATGTTGAGTGTCATTTGTCTTTAGTTAGATATTACTCAACACAGTGAAGACCAAAATGTCCTAGGTTGAAAGTTAGGATTTATGAATGCACAGGAAACATATTTATGAAGATGTGTAAGAGTTATATAGTAATGTAAGTTCCTGATGACACTGAAGTGTTTATGTTGTATTTTATGTACAGAGACTCCATTAACTCCTTCACTGCCAGACAGGTTGTGCACATGCGCAATATTTGGTGTACTTCCGCATTAGACTTAGCACATTCTCTCGACCTTTGGTAAAACCATTGGCCGAGTGTTAAACAGCTTTAATCCAAATGAGACGCCGAGCTACTCGGCGTTTCAATTGGATCCAAGCTGTTTGCATACGTCGCTACACTTGGGGTAGGACAGTGAACGGGTTAACACGTCACTCCATAGAAACGTGCATGGCGCATAAGACGATCATTGAAAACATTTTCGGAAACGGGGAAGTTGCTGTTAAAGAGCACATCGAGTGCTTAACGCAAGACTGTCGTAAGTCCTTCTTTATTGTTATGCACTTACGACAGTTTTGCGTTAACCAGCCGAAATGCTCCATTTTCCACAATGTTTTCAAAATGATGTAAAAAAAGGCATTTCCTTTAGCCGAGAAATTCATCCTATTCATCGAATTCTTTCCTTGTGAGTTGGTCTAATAACAGCTTATATGAGGTTATGGATTAACATATGCACCCCGCAGAGTTTGCATTGTTCAAATACTTCAACCGTTCCATACATTTGTTAAGCACCCTCTCTGGTACAGTTATATGACTACGTTGTTGTGGTTTTAAATATTGAAATATCATATCTTTTGATTGTTTTTAGATTTATGGACCCCATTTTTGTTGCAGTGGGAATAAAGCTATTCTTAACCATCGTTCGCGTTAATCACATAATATTGATAACTTGTAAGAACAGGTTGGAGCCAGATCTGACGCCGAGTTACTCGGCGTCTGATCTGACTCCAATCTGTTTGACACTTATAGCAATAAAATTTTCATACATGGCCATAAAATTGTCCTGTTTTCATATTATTTGCACTTTGCTTGCGTTACGTTAGCGTTCAAAAGGTAAAGAATAGCGTTCTTCCCAATGCATATTATAATAACATATACATGCACTTCAACGGTAAAAAAGAACAGAAAACTAGTTGTTGGCACACGTATATTTATTCAACTCCACGATTTCTAACAGTCATTCAATTCGTAGGTAAACTATGCATGCCAACACGCAAATGAATCAAAGGCATACTCTGGCAGTGCGAATACACCGCGTCGATACGCGGCGTCTGATCATGAACTACACTGTTTACATTAAGCAGTTTACAACTCACGCTACCGGCTAATGAATGACGAATATGTATAGCTTTACTGTAAACGAAAATTAGTTGAACTCCATTATCTCGAATTTAAATAAAATACTTAGATACATACCGGCTGGTCCATCAAAAGCTTTAAGTCTGGCTTGCTCTAATTATGTCGGTGCCAAATTTACGATTGTCAGTTGTAATTAGTTTAAGCCCTAATATTTGATCGAAAAATATTACAGAGTTAAATAAAACGAAACATTGATTTTCTTCGAATCCTCTGTCGGATGCAAAAAGGGTTAGACCCATGATCAGATGCCGCCTTTTTAAGGCGGCGTCTGGGTAGACACTGGACTATTTGCACAGGCTTTTTAATGCGGAATAAGAGCCAAAAGTGTAAAGCATTTCAACCTTTTAAGCCGAGAAACAGAATGAATACAAAAGTTGATGCATAAAACAAGTGAACGTAAATGGAAAACACTACTACCGTGGGTATCATTATTTACATTGCATTAAATCATCCACTATGAATCGATTTCAACTGTGAAAACAAACGTCAACTACAGTCGAACCACGTTAGCTCGAACTCATTGGGACACTCGAAATTAGCTCGACTTAACTGAAGTTCGAGCTAAACGATATTTCACGACCTAGTGCATATAATAATATTTTGTTGATAAAGTTATGAAATACATACCTTATATCAAGTGTTTAATAAAGCACATTAGTCAAAATAAAAAGCAGTATGGCTCCAGATCAGACGCCGAGTAGCTATTTGGAATTCAGTGTTGTCTCTCCGGGACTTTTGTTTCAGTTCGATCTTAACGGGAGTTGGAGCCAACTGTGCTCGACCTATCGAAGTTCGACTGTATATAAAAACACCCATCAAGCCTACAGTGGGAACGCTTTTCTATACCGTTTAAACACTAAAGCCAACCCAAAAGAAATGTAACTGTTAAGACACAATACCATTTTTCTGGTCATTTTCATGTTGTGTTTACTACGAATGTCAACAGCTACGAGACAGATCAGACGCCGAGTAACTCGGCGTCTGATCCGGCTCCAAACTGTGTGTACGGATTAAATATCCCCGACGTCTAACGCGTTTACTTGGACCGAATGGCTTTTTCTACCAATGGTTAGTCTACCAGTTTGACATTATCTCCGTGCTCATGGTACGTAAGTAAATAACACTTTTCTAGAGAGTGTCAAGCGTAACGAGATGACCTGTAAAGGAAGAGTATAAGTACAGTGACGACATTGACGTACAGCTTGCCAGTTTGACGGTGTCTCCGTGCTCCAGGTGCACAAACACGCGGTTTGTAACGGCGTAGTATCCGTTAGCGGGTGAATTTGTATATGCGATGACTTGTTGGTCGTTATTTTTATAAATATAACAGTAACTATAACCGTTGTAAGATGGTGGACTTAAGAGTGACGCGGCAAAGTAGTAGTAGCCTGAAACGTTGCAGGTGAACACCCCCGTAGCTTTGTCGTATCCTTCACCGACGTTTGTTACGACGGTGCTGAAAGTTATCTGTCTTGATGTTGATGTTTCCTTTGGTTCTTTAACGCTAAAGCCGACTGCTGGTACTGTAATGATAATAATAATAATAATAAAATTAATTATAATATTAGTTATAATAATAATGATAATATTGTAAAACTTATTGATAATAAGAAAAATGACAATATTTATAATTATAATAATATAATATTGGGGAAAATGCTTTTTTACAATCAAACGTGTAAGAGCACTGTCAACTTGTAAAAACAGTTCAGATCTAGATCAGACTCCGAGTGACTCGGCGTCTGATCTGGCTCCAAATTACTTTTGTTCATAAAGTTATGAAATACCTTATATCATGTGTTTAATAAAGCACATTTGTCAAAATAGCAAGCAGTATGACTCCAGAT
>JAULCE010216633.1:0-11265 GCA_032359355.1 Macoma nasuta | reverse complement strand
CTACTACTACTACTACTACTACTACTATGCTACTACTACTACTACTACACAACTACTACTACTACTAATCATCATCACTTTATTTAACCCATAGCCTGCTACGAAAATTGTCATTATTATTTTAGTTTAAACATTTTTACTGCAATAGCTGAAAGGGATTGGGCCACAAAATTTACCAACATTAGTTATTTTTATCAACAAAAAAAACGTGTACATTAACATGTGTACACTTGAGCAGTTTTGTTCGCGAACAAAACTTAATCTTAAAACCGCCATGTAAGACTGTAAGGATATACGCCAAAACTTGAATTCTGATCAGCCGCCTAGTACATGTTACTCCGAATCCAAGATGTTTGATACCAAAGGTCATGGTTTAAACAAGTTTTAAGCTATTTGGGCAAGGTTGAATTATCATACAGACTATAGTCCGAGCAGACGACAATCTGTTCCGCATATCAACCCTTATCATGCTAATCGCGGCCATATCTATATTGTCCTATAGCTTGTATCCGGATCAGACGTCGAGTAAATAAGCGTCTGATCCAAATACAAGCTGCTTGACACTCATACATTATGTATACCAAATTTGAAGCGAAATAAGCAATCTGTCGCCGTATTCAAAATGTAGCACAATGTATTAGTTAGTGTCTTTTAAGATCGCTCTTCATCAGAATAGTGCATGGGTTGAGTTGTAGAAAACAAAGTACACATGACTATTGAAATGCCAAGAAGTGAAGTTAAAGTCCTAATTAGGATCCATGTTTAGACTGCACTGTTTGCAATGTTAAAATATTAGTTATTGCACGGGACTGATAATTAACATGTCTTGTTTGCGGACATTGTTTTGTATAAATCGTGACTCAGGTTACATGTGCATGTACGATTCGTTTTTTCTCATAACTTCACCTATGTATGCCCCTATTCTACAGTGGAATTATCGTTATGGAAACTAATTATTTTGAAACCGGTATCGCAAACAAACCGGAGCTGAATCGAAGGCGAATCGAAACGACATGACCGTTTTTTGAGGGATATAACGTTCGAACCGCTTCAAAAACTCAAAACTTGCACGAAAGCGCATCATGTGGTTTCTGAGAGTTTTGAACCTGTGTGTATGCAATATTTAAACGCAACCGAACCGTGCGAATTGAAGCGAAACCTGTAACATCGTGAAATTAATTATTTTCGGTAATATTCTTATTCAATTCACTATGAGTTTTCACCGACTGACACACAAATATCGCCAATGGCCAATAAAACCACCGAAATTGAAAAATATGTACTTGTATGTAGTTGAAATAGTGCAATGCAAACACTATCCATATAAGACATTGTGCGAAACCAGGTCATCTTTAATATCCTCATATGATGCAGCGATGCATGTGAATACGTATCCTGGTCATATTGTATAAATATAAGATATAATAAGATCCTGGTTTGATACCCATTGTTACAAGTACAGTTAGCGTGGGATGCCCGCTATATTTGTCCTAATGCATGAGTTATAAATGCACGTATATATTGTTTCACCCCAACTCACTCTGTGCCATGTTTACAGTAGGAGGGTAGGGGGGTCATTTCAATATTCCTAGTCAAACGCCTAAGTAAATCAAAAGATAATTCGTCTTAACCCTTAGCCCACCATTCATGACTGGGGTGATTTTTCAAACAGCGTGGATCCGGATCAGGCGCCGAGTTACAAGCTGTTTGATACTCAGACAATAGTTTCACCATTTTTTAAGTTAATCCAACAACATTTAAAATTGAAGCAGACGACAATTTTAGCAGACGACAATTATAGCGGCGGGTTAAGGGTTTATGCGAGTGTCGAACGGGTGAGTTGATCTGCATCTGATCTGGCAATAAACTGTTTACAATGAGTATCAGCGCCGTGGCAAGCGTAGGCGCTCTACGTGTAATGTCTCGTTCCTGTACACAAGCGTTTGGCACGTACAGCGGGAGTAGCACTATTCTTTACTAACGCATAGGACACTGACCACTGTTATCCTGTACAAAACAATTAGTGTCAGATTAGACACCGAGTTACTCGGCGTATGATCACGCTACAAAAAATACATTTTACAGTAATAGAGTATTCAAAAATGGCCAGAAAGATGTAAATTGTTCATATTATTTGCATTTCGATAGCATTTCAACGCGTCAGACACTGACCACTATCAACGTGTACAATCAGATTGGAGCCAGATCAGACGCCGAGTTTATCGGCGTCTGATCAGGCCCCATACTGTTTGACATAAAATATTCCAAAATGGTCAGAAATATTTGACTTTCCCATATTATTTGCACTCTGTTTGCGTTACGTTAGCGTTGAAACGGTAAAGAATTAAATGTTTCTCCCACTGTACATGTGTACACGCCTATTAACCCTTCGCCTGCTACGAAAATTGTCGTCTGCTGAGAATGTCGTCTGCTTCATTTTTAGATATCGTCCGTTTTTCTTAAAATTTAGTGAACCTATTGGCTGAGTGTCAAACAGCTTGGAGCCAGATCAGACGCCGAGTTACTCGGCGTCTGAATTAGATCCAAGCTGTTTGAATGATCACTTTAGTCGCGACTAGCAGGCTAAGGGTTAAATGATTGGGAACAATTTTAGTGCAAATGATTGGGAACAATTATATTGCATCTCAATTTTACTAATATTTCTTCAACCACTACTAAAAGATTTGCCACCACTTTGCTACTTCCATTTTTACTACTACAACTACTGCTGCTGCTACTACTACGACGACGACTACTACTACGGCTTTTACTACTACTACTACTACTACTACTACGAACACTATTACTGCTACTACACGAATTTATCTAAAAAGGACATACGCAAAAAAGCCTCTAAAATATCGGACCTTATGGTTATTGTAGGTGTAACATGCATTTCTGTTATAATGTACACTCCCCTGATTCTTGTTATTGTAGATAGCTCTATTACAACTTCATGTTAAACAGTTATATTTTATTATCTTTCGAATAGTGTAAGCATTCTCTTTTAAATATAAATTGTTAGTAATGCGATCTTAATTAAGTCACAAGGCAACCTGAAACAATATCGACCTGTAAACTTACATTCAATTACCATTTACCCCATGATAAGACAGCGCTTTGTGTTGCCTAACAATACGTAGTCATCGCAACACAGGCGGACAAACCATTTGTCAAATTTCAAGGACGCGTCAAATATTTAATGTGTAATTTCAATAACACGTTAGTTATGATTTATCGCGTAGCCGCTCTTGATACATGCAGCATCGTCTAGCATAATAATTGCCAATCTGTTGTTGCATTATGCTTGTAGTATTATAAGTTAATGACCTCGTGACGATGCGTTATCGGCGTTTAACCACATCGCACTGTTCAAGATATCGAAAGTGTCGCTAACCAATGTCTCTTTATCCTAACCCCATATGCTATTTTCTGACTCATTACAAAGAAAGTATATGATGAATAGGATAATTTACAAAGAAAAAGGAAAACACTAATTTGAATGGCTTTGAAGTCATTGTAGAAAATGGAGAACTTGCCCGTTTTGATACGCAGGTTCCAAAGACTTACCTACAGTGTAGAGGGTTAAAACACTTCATTTTCTTTTTTACACAGTTAAAATATACCAAGTTACTAACACAGAAATTTTGATATTTCAAGAATGGTAACTAGTACTGAGAATCAAGACAGATCCATCAGGACAGGTTACATTATATAGACCGACAATAGCAACACGCTTTTTTATTTGTTGCAAACGGTTAACATCGGAGACGTTATGGCCGGTATGGGTTTTCACAATTGTGTGTGTAAATAACCCAAATGCTGTCGCCAACAAAAAGACCAATCTGTTGATACATCAATATGGTCGCGATCGGCGTTATAAGGATTAAATCTAGTTTTATTTCATATATTCAAAAGTAAGTTAATACATTGAATTAAAGATTATCGCCCCCTTCTCTTACCAATATGTTTCCTTCATTTCTATCAGTAGTATTCCTATTTTTCCGCCTACATTTGAACCATTTTGAGTGTTATGTTGGTGAAAAAGTAGTATATTGCTATTTGAGCGACTTGTATGTTACATTTTTACGATTTCTAGCGTAATCATTTATCTTTGGTATTATTTTGCTTCGCTGAAAGTTTACCGGAACTATATTAGTGTCAGTGTAGTAGACTGCTTATTTTAGCTCACTTGCTATCTTTGACATATCTTTGTGGTTATTTACTTTTTGGCTGCCTCTATAACAAGTGGGTATGTATTCTAGTATGTGCTTCCCATAGGGTACATAAGCTTTTAGATGTGGATCTTGTAAGGTGTATTTGACATAGCTTGCATGATTTATATTATACTTTTGTTGCACATGTGGGTTGAGACAGTTGAATGGCATGCTCAATATAACATCGCATAGCCATTTCTCCACTAGAAGCGCATTTAGGGCATTTGTAACTGATGGCTATTGAAAACATTGTAGGAAACTGGCAGTCGGACGGGGATACCGTTAATTTACACTGTACGTCTGATGGGGTGGTGATGGGATAAGAATGAGCTTGGGTGCCCCCAAACCAATTTTAACTCCCAGTGGCGTGTTTGCCACTGACCGTTCCAAGGCGGTACTCCTATCTTCACCCTAGATTTATGTCAG
Source organism: Macoma nasuta (assembly GCA_032359355.1). Taxonomy (NCBI): domain Eukaryota; kingdom Metazoa; phylum Mollusca; class Bivalvia; order Cardiida; family Tellinidae; genus Macoma; species Macoma nasuta. Next base: position 6,622 of record JAULCE010216633.1, on the reverse strand, counting down.
TTTTTGTCCATGTGTGTCTTCTATATGAAGCGTATGTTTGGGCTCGCATTTATGTGTGTGTGTGTGCGCGCGCGTGTGTGAATGTGTTTGTTTCTTAGTTGTTCGGGTGGCTGTTTGTTATGTATGTGGTGTGTCCTGTGTCCTGTAAGACCTTCCTATCTACTTTTGTGGAGGAAAGGGATAAACAGCGGTTAGACAGGAAAAGTTGATACTCACGTTCAGATTAAATTAAAACATAAATCTGGTCCAAGCTGTTGACAAAAACAAATCTCCAACTTCGAGTATTAATTGATGAACACTAATAAGATCTAGAATAATATTTAAAACATACAGATTTATATTAGCGACTCATTTTATCAGAGTCCGTTTTCATAAAACCTAGCGTAACATACTGAATAGTTAGAAAAACTGCTAAAATTAAGGATATTATATATAAATAGCAAAGTGTAATGTGTCATATAGTTGTAAGAATCAATTTATCATTATTGTATAGCCCTAATTTTAATACATTTTTATACTAGGTCACTCCAGTTCTAAATATTACACGCAATCCTTAAAACTGTTGTTTTATATGAAATGCAGAATGGAAACTTAATTCCTTTGTTAGATAATAATGCATTTCTGAAAAAGGCAGACAAAACATATTTATGGGTCTTTAAACTTATATTTCAGTGACGAAATTACATACTGAGTAAACACGCTTCAGACGTTTCCTATTTATACATATCACAAATAGCAACGTTCGCATAAATAAGATACAAATTTGCCGAAGGAAAAAAGGCATTGGATCGGCGGCGGGATCCAATTATTTATATTTTATAGTGCCTTATCATATTTGTAAAGCACGAGAAGGCTTGAAATATAAATATTTGTTTTCTATCAATGGAGTATTTTCAGCCGTTAAAGACGAGTATTAGTTTGAATGATGCAAAACAAAGTTTGCAAAACAAGCATATGCTATCAACATCCCTTTCATTGCCAAAGGCGAGCAAACAAGTGAAGACTCAGACCAGACGCCGTCTTAGAAGGTGGTGTCTGATCAGGGACTTCATTGGTTTGCAACCAAAGTATTTTTAATTTTTTATATAATTTATTTCGTTAAAATGTCAAGTCCAGTTACAACAAAGAATTTGTTAAATTCGCGGCGAAAGAGTTACTAGGATGTCTTTATTCAGAAACCATGTCAAAACACGAATTGCAAACCTTAGTCATCTGAATAGGCTATAGATAAACAGTCGAACTTCGTTATTTCGAACTCGTTTAAGTTAAATTCATATGTAAATAGAAACGAAAATGCATTGATGTTTGGACTGTGGGTACGTATCCATTTGAGGTACTGTTTATTTAATTTTTGATTACCCGAAGAACCTCAGGATATATATGTTTACTATTAAAGGAAAAATACGGCGAAAACAAACGAAGATCGTATATGAAAAAGGAATACCTGCATAAGTAATCCGGTATTTTGGCATATTTAACAATGACGACCCAGAAAAGAGCAGCGTCTGATCAGGGACTTCTTTTTAAAACAAATCGGATATAATGGTTACGGAAAAGCCAAAATTAATTTTATTATTTCCATTATATGTTTCGTTAAAATATTTGATCAAAAAACCATTTACAATCGATAATTTTGAATTTGAAGGCGAAAGGGTTACCTATGCGTATTATAAAAAAATTATATAAATTGATTAACATGAACAAGGCGACTATCTAGACAGCTTCTTTATGCCAGCAGTGCAGACATTGATCAACATACTTCTTGTTAGACCCACTGATCCGTTTGCAAACGACGAATAGACTCATTCGCCACACTGAAAGAGGTTATTACAATAATGATTGTGCATGATTTTGTGCCCCCCTGTTTTACTTAATATATTTAAGTGTATAACTTTGTTTAAGATATATTACTGAGGACGTCAATTTTGACACCATGAAGTTAGACGTAGATCTGGCATGTTTATATTATGTTAGTTTGGTGTAGAAAAATTGAGTCTCTTACGCTGGAGTCGTCTCCCGGTCTACGTATTAGCTTCGATGGTGACTTTATATGGTATATGAGACTTAGTCTGCAATGATCATGTTACCAGCACTTCTGATCCTAGTAATAAAGTATAAGGATTCTATTAAAGAAATGTTTCTTTATTTCATAAACCCCGGTAGACTTAATGTATTGTTATAAATTTCTGTAACCAGTTTCAACTATCTAAAACTTCTTTCCATATGTTGTTTATGGGTTATGACTACGAAGTATTGGAAGTGCATCCAAATGACGCACAGCATAAATCTTGGTTTATCCGTGTTGCAATTTATCACGGTTTTATTTCAGTCTCTTAGAATCCAGCCTGTTTGACTCTCTAATCAAGGGACGTCATTTACGTTTATCAGGATCTTTGTAGAGACCCATGATAGTAAGATGTTAATCCACTGGCAGACGAATGTCTTATATGTTTAGCTTAATACCACCATGCCATGCAATACATTTTCTGAGATATTAGTTTTAGTTAAGATTACTAGGTTAAGTTAATGGTCAAGCTATATGAACCTTGCTGGTTTTTATGAAGTTTGCTCAAAATTTAACTTCAAATGTTGTTTCCTATTATTCACAATGAAAGTATATAATTGATGGAAAATTTATCGAGGTGACAAGAAATCCCCATTTTTGAATCGTTTTGGAAAAATATTGTTGAAAATGGTGCATTTGCTCGTAATGAGCAAATACTTCATTTTAACTTTCGATATGCTTCTGCTACACACGCGTCACACGCGTCAAATGCTATGGAAAATATTAACTCTTTCAACACAAAAGGCATGTTGGCTTTTGATTTTGTTTTCAATGTGATTAGATTCAGATCAAGCGTCACAAAACGTGGCGCCTTTTCGGAGAGCCAAACAGCTTGATACATATATATATAATTTCTGCTAAACTCTCATGTCGCAATTGGCATTTAAAGTTTGTCGTTCTTCGCTTTCAGTTCTGTCGATTATCTCAACCCTAATATTTGACAACAAAAATCAAATTTCACATCGGTGAACGACGTGGCATTTCTCGTTCTTATAGCGCATTATAGCACTAAATGTGCAAAACTGGTACATGTATATACTTTTTGTGACGTCCGAGTCTTCCATTTGGCACACATTAATCAGCAACTCTTAACATTGAATCATACACAATGCTTCGTTGTAGCAGATTTTTCTTGAAAAGTTTTATTGTTCCCAAGGAGCATGCAACATTCTTCGTTGTATTATAGATTTGTGATGTCTGCAGCTACAGAAAATCAACTGCTTATTGTTGTCTTTAAGGATAGAAAATAAGAAAACATGTAATCATTTAGATTTAGAATAATATATGTGTAGCTCAACTTGCAATATTTACCCTTTTTATCTTTTCATATTTATCATTCGACCTACCATGTAGTATAAATGTGCATGTTTCATGCTGTGACTTTATTTTGCCTGTGGTTTTAACGCCATAACGCCATGTCGACTGCGTGTTTTCTGTCTTGCACGTATCAAAATTTATGTTTGAATCTGTAACGTACTTTTCTTTAAAACTGTATTTGTATATTTGTATATTCTGTCCGCATATTAAATAAAATTCCTTTTAATTCGCTTGGTGATGCAACCTAATTTGGCAAATAGGAAAACTGAATTATGTGAGCAATTGATGGAATTCGGTTAGATTAGAGTAAAACAACTTTAATTTAGATAGTTTTTAAAATTTATCATTGGTTCATTGATATGTATTATAAGTTGATCTGATACTTTATTTAAATCTACCCAATATCAAAACAATGTTTAACAACAGCATCTCATTCAGGTTAATTTTGCGCCGGTTTAAAATAGCATTTCAAGCGATTGTTATATCCGATTTAAGACACAGGTAAAAATTTACTCCTGAATATGCGCTCACCTGCCAATTTTCGTTACCAAATGTATTAAAATGTATAGTACGGTGTGCAATTACAGCCCGTAAACATTTTAAGCTGTTTAGAAAGATCTGCTGCTGTCAAGGAATACAAGCAAAAAAGAACGTATCTTCAAAAACAGGCACAACAAAGTCCATATAAAGTACAATCAAACCCGTGTTAGAAACCACCTCGGAATAACAGTTAACCTGACAATGAAAACCAGTTAATCGTATCACCAAATGATCATTTTGCTGCGAACAGTCACCTGTGCACAATTGCCACACTTTTTAATTCCCATTGGTGAGTGACCTTTATATACAGGTTTGACTATTATTTATATCTGATTTGAAAATTTCAAATATATTTGGGCAACGTACGCGAAAAGGGGCACTCGGACATATCAAAAAGTATAGCCCCAGACCAGCCGCCACATCACTGACGTGGTGGCTGGTCAGTGTCTGCACTGTTTGCTATCTTAGAGGACAACCAATTCTACCTTTACATGGATACCAATGGTAGAATTCGTGACTAGATGCTGAAATAATAGCGCTGAAAAAGAGCCGAGTCAGCGCTTTTTTATATGTCCGAGTGCTCCTTTTCCTGTGACGTCCGCCATTTGTTTTAGGTGATTTTTAAGGTTTATTTACTGGTGATGTTACCTGGTAAGAATTATAGCATTGGTACATATCAAAACAAATCCTTTGATACTATACAATGGAAACGAAACTTCTTCAGTTTAATCATATATTCAGGAGATCGCAAATATCCACCTTGTCATTCATATTTTAGCTACTTTCTCCATTGGGTTTTGAGAAGAAACTTTAAATACGCACGCTTTCTAGAGCTCTGAGTTATTTGAAATTGGCAGTTCAGTGATACAGACTGCATCGTTTATAAATAGCAAACGTCTGATACTTTTTTCTAAGTACCCTTTACCGACACTGAAATATAAGCGCAAAGCCCTGTTTACCAAATGTATGGTGTTATTAATGTTGCTTGTCTGCGCCAATAAAATATACGTTTTTGTGTTTTATACCGGATTTTGAATTATGCAAATGTACGTTTTCTGTTTGAATAAGAAGATAAGTCTAGACACTGCAATACGTTTTGGATATCTTATATATCAAATAGTTTATCCTAAAGCCTGTATGTCCATAATTTGGCACATTAAGCCAATTCATCTAAAAATATCATCCAGTGTTGTGGATATGTTGACATATAGATATAATGCTTTCGTAAATCCTTTGGGCTGAGCTATAACCTTTATCTCTCTGTAAAAAATATGACATTTGCGGCAAGTTCTTAAGTACAATGCACAATCGTTATGACAAAGTTGATGGATCTTTTTTTGGTATATAAATTTGAATAACCCTAACTTGATATTCGAATAAGTCCCCCAGATTTTGAAACGTACACACCAAGCAAACTTCTATATATAGTTACACCTCGAATATTCAACCTTGGATTACTCGAACCCCAGATTAGTCTTAGATTACGCTTTTATTGCTTTCTGTACTTTTATCATTGTTGTATTGGCTATTTTCACAAGTCAGATTCACCCTAAGTACGAAATTCATTCGCACATCGTGTGATTCGGACTTGTAAAATCATTCCCCACAACTTCGAACAATGGAGGTATGACTGCAGTTTGATTCAGAGTTAGTTTTTATATTAAACAATGCATACTACTTACCCAAGTTTGATATTATGAGGTTCGACTATAGCAACGTGTGTCATGTTTGAAATTGTAATCAGATTGTCATATAGTTTTGATCCTGATGGAACGTAGAGTTGCTCGGCGCCTCATCTGGATTCAAATCGTGTTCAAAGAAATCATCGATAATACTAACATTCACGTTATGCACGAAAAAAGTTAAATAGAGACAATATCAAGCTTTAATGAACTATGAGAGTTTATTCATGTGGTTTTCTATATAGTCATATTACCTTTTACGGTTATTATTTCTCTGTTACCTTCGTTTTATGAGATTAAGTCGAACTTTAGCGCACGATATTGTTCCTGCATTCATTTACATTGGAAACTATTAATTTGGGCGTGTATAGTGATTCGGCATGACAAGCTTGGACGCTATTTGAACTTTTTTTTAATAAATTATAAATTTTCTATCTAATTCGGAGTATTCCCGTTAATGACATCTTAACAGAAGCAGATAGGTACAAAGAACATTGTGCGTTATTGAAGATCAAGTTTTCCAATAGGATAAAAAAGGGGTTATCAACGAAGATACTTAATAGTCATACATTAAGTCGAATCTCAATATCTAGAATCAAGTGAAGTCGATTTTAAGCTATAACAGAAACTAAGATCTAAACCTAAAACACGCGTGCTTGCTTTATGGATAATTTCGAAGTTAAAGAAGGGGCTATTCTTATAAGTTCGAATAACCCGAAAGTAGAAAAGAAGGTCCCGCAGAACACATCATATACAATACAAACAGCCACCGAATAGCACTGAAACAAGTTCGCTTTTAAGTCCACACTCACACAGGCACACACATACACGCACGATCGCGCACTAACATATATAAGACAAACAAAGACAGGTTACAGACATAAAGCTAGGGTGAAGACAGGAGTACCGCATTGGAAAGGTCAGTGGCAAAACACGATTGGGGGTTTAAACAGATTTAGGGGCGCCCAACCTCACTCTTATCCCATCATCACCCCATCAGACGTACAGTGTAAATAAA
>JAULCE010216632.1:0-18681 GCA_032359355.1 Macoma nasuta | reverse complement strand
TTGTCATTTCTCATCTTATTAATAATCTTATTAGACCTATTCATTAAGGATGTCAGCTCTAAACAGATCTAGCCAATGTAAGAAAGTTAAACATGCCTTTGAAAATATTCAATGGAATAAATATTGTACTACTACTAATGTAGTAGTGCAACAGATTAAAATCGCACCGGAGCAACCAACCGATTCCAACCGATGATCGATTATGATTTTGAACTGATGTCCCATCACTAGTGTATAGGCAAAATTGTGAACCGAACCGTGACTACAGCCTACTTGATTGTTATATCGTCAGTCTGCCTCAGTGAGTACCATAACACTCATTCTGGTATGTGTCCTCCCTAGTATTGAGTGTTCTATGTTTTGCCATGAACAATAAGTAAGACCTAATAGTAATACTAGTAAATTCTTCAATTATTCCATGTTTTAATATTAGATAGTGTGACAGGAGTCTGCCACTGGATAAAATTGAAGCTGCAAATGTCGTCTCACTCAGACTAAGAGTAAAAATACAAATTATAAGAACAAGGTCCATGTATTCACCCTCATTTAAATTAAAACTATTCACACAAATTGTGATTGCAAACAGAGTAGGAGGAGCTTGTCAGATGCTTAATGAAAATACTAGAGTATCATAATTGTTGCAACTCATGCTTACCATCACCAACCAGGAGAATTCGAACTTCTTTCTTTGACGACATCTTCAAACATATAATATTTGCCCATCTGCATACTACAACAAACAACTAATCCATGACACCAATCTTGTGTAATGCCATCAGGAACCAAACAATGTTTCAGCGCTGCAGCATGATAGAATATGACCTCATGACTTTGCTGATGTTGTGCTTACACCATTGTTCAAACTGACTCGACACGAGTTTACCGATTGTTCTAGAAATGAAACTCTCCGATAGAAAATTTCCTCTCAATTAATAGGTGATGTTTTTAATCCGGTTTATGGTGCACTAGAGACTAAAGGACTGCAACATTACTGCAGCAGGATTTATTTCATCGGTAAAATAAAAATTCCTGACTTCCGGGGGAAATCATGATTCGTGACATGCGCATTGAAAGAAATTTTAGGTGCGTTCGCTCCTGACATTATTCGTAACGAGTTACGGTCAACGAATCCAAGCATAGTGTTTCTTTTCCATCTAGAATCACTTATAAATGAAGCAAAACAAATAAAGCCACTTTACATAACGTATTTATTGTAAAGTCTTAATAAAATGATCTATTTAAGACGATATTGAGTTTCGCCTATTCGGCCTAGTACGCTGACGCCGGCAGAGTTATCTCCCTTGACTGAACACAGATGGATGTTTTCCCATTGCATCTGGAAAAATTCCATGTTTCCGAGCGATATGGCTTTCTCCTTGAAGGGCCTTTGGTATATTTCATATTCTAATAGTTATTTTGATTCATTTATATAACTTTCGATGGATGACAATTAATAGTTTCGGAGGAAACATGGTTACAAGAGGGGGACACGTACGCTTTGACCTATTACCTTATGTAAAGGTCAGATTGCCCTAGAGGCAACACTGTACAAATTTCAACATAAAGCAATCAGCCCAGTTGTTTTGTAAGCAACCAATTTGACCTGAAACCATAACATATCTTTTTTACTGCAGCAAAGATGTATTTGCCTTACATTGTGGATTTTTTTCCAATTTGCCATAACAATGTAGATCCAGTTGTTTCATAGATCTAAATTTGGAGACATGGCTTCTGATTGGGGTCTTCATGTTTTTTGTCTATACAATCATTTACACCCATTCCAAAAAGAGACAATGTCCTCAAAGAAAATGGGAATCCTGCAATTCCTTGCCAACTACAACACTGCTATTATAAATACTGTATTTTATCTACATGTACTAATGGACATGGAATCCCTGCGAGTGGCCTCATGTAGTGTTTATGTATTGAAACTTCACAACCAGCAACCCTCGAACCTGAAGCATGACCTCGATAACCTCTAGGCTATTACCATATGCACACACGATCAATGTATTTCTAATTATATGGTTACATTTTACAATTTGAGGTTTCACTATGTAAACACTTAATGACATCACATGCAGGGACTCTGTGTTCAGTATGTGGGCATGGTCTTTGTCCTAGCTGTTTGAAATCAGTATGGTTTAGTTATATATTTATCAAATATTATTTAATCATTTCAGTGTGGGAAATGAGTATATTTGTCCTGAATATTTTGGTATAGCATCATGCTGCACTTTTGATTAGGAGTATAACACAATGGCTTAAGCACCTCTGACTTTGACAATTCTGGTGACTTATGAGGTACACCTGGGACTAGACCGGGGAGGACATTTTATTCAAATCGTTATTCTAACCTGAAATCCTAAGTGTCAAGGAGGAAGCCACTACTACCAATTTTCAAGTCCTTGGTTTGACCTGGCCTGAGAATCGAACTTGGAACCTTCCGAATCCCAAGTGGATTCTCTAACCACTGAGCTATGGGGACTGTTAGTCTTTAATAGTGAATACATAGATAAGCTCAAGAAAATACATAGATAAGCTCAAGAAAGAGTTCTCTGATCAGGGTCTGCACCGTTTGCATATAAAATCTGTCTAGCCAAAATGTTTAATTATTCCCCAAGAAAAACCTTATATTTCAGTCAATTTTGTATAAATATTCAGCATTTAAAGGGTTAAGCATTTTTACAAACAGGAGTATCTACCGGAATACTTTACATCATGGAACACTCTTGCCAAAGGAATGCCAGAACTGGTTGCTGAAAAATCCATGAGAGAAGAAGTTCATAAGGTAAGAGTACTGCAATCACTCTTTAACTTGGAAAACTTCTTCAAATAGTAAATTAGACTTGGGTTTAACACTTCTTATTATAGATCATTACTTCTTGCCCTACATGTATGTTTATCAGCCAATCGTTGGGTCAGTTACAGGTATGCGCCCACTCTCATCAAATCATAGGCCGTAGGCAAGAATGTTACATTCGAAACAATCAAGCTTTATCCTTGTAAAGATGTTAACATGTTTAAGCCATTGCGTTGGATTTAAAAGAAACGCAGCTACATCAAATCCTACTAACAGTTTGATCAGTTCTTCGTCAGCCCAAAACTTTACTGCAGTGTTCAGTATGTATTGGGTACAGAAATGTAAATGACTGCGATGACACATGCCTATCCCCAAAAAGAAAGTAGCTCAATTATCATTTATTAGTTGGATTATGGCAAAAATAATTCCGATACTTCCACATAGGGCTGTAAATAGGTTTAGATATATACGTTGGTTTGTGAGCAAGGCTCACATGTTGACACATGACTGGTTAAGATCCTCACTGTTTAATTAAATAAAATTTCCTGGAGCCAATATTTCTTTTAAATACATGTATTAACAGGAAGGTGGTAATTATGAAGCATATCCACAGCGGGGATGGTGGACCAATGTGCCTGTTCATTAGATAGATTCTCTGATCACTAAAGTAGTCAGATGAAGAGATAATTTTGGACAATGTGCGCTTTCAAATTTATGTTGTTTGATTATGAACATTGATTTTGAAAAAAGACAGCGTACCCTCTATTTTTTCTCTGTACCCACAACTTTTACTTCCAGGAGGTACTAAGACAAAACAGTCACTGAACCAGTTTCCAAAATTAGCCTATCTATAAAATCACCAACATCAGGACTGCAGACAACTGTGCCATAATCAAATGGCCGACGTCACGCGAAAATGGCAATTGGACATGGCAAACAGTGTAGCCCCAGACCAGCCGCCACTGATGTGGCGGCTGGTCAGGGTCTGCACTGATTGCAATCTTAGATCACATCCAATTCTACCTTTAAATGAATACAAATGGTCAATTTCGTGACTAGATGCTTGAATAATAGTGCTGAAAAAGAGCCAAGTCAGCGCTTTTTTTTATGTGTCCGAGTGCCCCTTTTTCTGTGACGTCGGCCAAATATTTTGAGACTTGAGTTTCTACATTTCTCTACCAACCCCTATATTGTTGCCATTCTTTAGGATAGTCTTTAATGGACACTACTAAATGAAGCATCACAACATAGTATTTGATGGAGAAATATTGATTTAAGCATTAGTAGTGTTTCAAATTTGTCAATTTTCATAATCGATCATCGGAAATAAACGGACAGGTTCTGTCAAACAATCTTCAATTATTAATCGAAAGTCGCCAAATTTATAAAACTATGCATTAATAGCGCTAATAAGCATCAAGATGTGCTAATAGCACATCTTGATCCTTATCAGAGCTAACAAGGCATACTTTATTCCTGTCTTTTACCTATATTTCTATAGTAAGGATAAAGACAGCATCCAATTAAATGAGTTAATATTAAACAAGCAACATTTAGATGCTTGCAAACAATAGCTGTACACTTTACATGTAATTTGTATACATAAAAACTCTTTTGTGATAGATATGGGATAGGTTAAAGGGTGGCATTCAAATTCATAATCGATTATGAGACCTGTCTTATATAATTTTCGAGTATTGTCGGTACTTGGTCATCGTTTAAACCCTTGCAATTTCTTCCTTTCTCTGATATTTTGCCAATTTATCTTAAGTGTTAAATACGCATAGAAATGCTGTGGTTTTGCAGATGGCTGTCTTAGATCATGAACAACTCAGCGGTCACAGGGAGCTACGCCTAGCACACATGCAGTTGGCTTTGATAGCTTCAGGATACATATGGCAGGAAGGAGATAAAGGAGCTGCAAAGGTCAGTAGTCTCTCCTCAGTCGTTGCACAGTGACATTTTCTTGAAAATTGTTATTGATTTTCAGTTTTATTAAAATTATGTGAACCTGTTGTTATCACATGTATGTTATATGCCCTGATACAAATAAAAATTGACATTGAAAATTGAAATTGCAAGCTCTTGATACTGTAAAGATAGTTTTTCTTATGCCTTGATGGCTTGAACTGATCGATAAAAGATTTCCTGATTGGTTAAATGTGATGGGCAAAAATCGCATCAAGGATGACATGGCCAGATCAAGCTTCAATGGGCAAGGTGAAGGATGTTTGAATTCAAGCAAAGTGACACAGGTTAGCAGGATTGTAAATGCCAATGAATTGGTGATAAACAGTGAACCCACTGTAAGTTATGAAAATAGCACGTGTCACATTGGTGATCAGCCAGTCGAATGTGACATCATAATACAACTTAATGTTCGTGACGTCACAATGGAAAGCCAGTTATTATGTGAATCAAGTGAGCCGTCAGCTGACAGTGACGCAATACCACCGTCGGTCCGTGACGGTGGAAACGAGCGATCATGTGACTCGGCTAGGTAAAAAATGTTCACGAAAAATGGAAATAAGCAAGAGGGATTGGATTGCCTGTCAATGATTCAATGGACGAAACACGAGCTAGATCAGTTTCCAGGGCAAGAAGACATACGAACCAAATAAATACTTATTCTAAAGACAATTAACATTCTTTTTTCAGGTTCATATAATCTAGTCAACTGTTAATCAAAGTATGAAGAAAACGTCTTAAAATAGATTTGTTGATGGTGTATCGTCTTCAATCCAACCCGCCTCCAGTCTATTTCCAGACATCAGATCAGAGAAAAAAACACGGTTAGAGGTAGGGGGTAAGTAATAAGAAAGGTGTGAAAGATTACCAATATTCGAGTTTGTAAGTTAAATGTACAGGGGTTAATTGATTAACGATATTCCAAACTGGAAGATGAATACATGACACATTGTTTGAAATAGTGATATTTTATTGTTTACAGAAACATGGCTTAGTAATGAAAATATTTATGAAGTCATTTGTTTTACTTTCATTTTAAGTATAAAATGTAAACAAAGGGTGCGAAGATAAATATTGGTGGAATTATAGTCTATTTCAGAGAATATTTCAAACAACACGTGGAATGCTAAAGCATGATGATGAAAGCATTATTTGGTCTAAAATAAAAGAAACCACGGTCGGGTGTGGCGGTGATTTATGCTACAATATACCTTCAGGTAGTGGTAGAGAATTGTTGTTAATAGAACTGTGGTTGACATTAGTGCAGATAATATAAAGTATTTCCAAACCTTAATGATAACTGTTGCAATTTCTTGATAACTGGAGATTTCAATGCTAGAGTTGGAGAGAGCAGATTATCTGGATTATTGTTTGTTTAAGCAATGCCAGTGTAATGAGTTTTCTTAAATTCCATACAGTAACAATAACTTTCTAATAAGCGGAACAGATGGTATGGTTCTTGTACATTGCACTTTCTCCCATTCTGCTTAACCCCTGTATCAAGTTGTTCTCTGGATAAGACAATGTAGCAAAGGGCAATTACTCTGTAGTTACCTCTAGTAGAGTTATGATAATTTTACATTGCACCTTTATATATTGAGCTTAAGATTTTGCCAAACAAATTTTTACTTTGCCCTGGTTTAAAAAAGGTAGAATGGCAATTTGCCAATATCCCTGTTGTATATTAGAAACACTGAGTATGTACAAATTGACTTGGCTAAAACAAAATACAGTGCACTAAGTTTTAGTTCCAATCATGTCTTATTAATACAGGTTGAGTCAAAACAATAGGTTTATGCGAATTGTATTTCATTCGCATCGAAACTCAGAGAGCAGTTTCAGTAATAAACTTTACGGATAATAAGGAACAAAATCATAATCTAGCAACTACGAGGTTTGTAAAAGACACTGCTATAACCTAAAAACGACCAAAACAGCCAGAAATTTAAGTTGAATAACCTTTATACTTTCGGAGCTATGTTCCGGACAAAATTTAGTTTTAGTTTAAACAGATATGTATGTATCCATCGGACACAGATGCACCGAGTTTCCACATTTTGAAGTTAAAAACTTTTGTTTGTCATTCGGCAAATACTTTTGTTAACAATTAATGAATATATATGCCGATTGGAACATTGTTAAACTTTCCATTATTCTAGCAGCAATTATTTCGACACAAAGTGAAATAATACTTAATATTGAGAAGTTTATTATGGTATGCATAGAAATAATTGTATTCATGAATAATTATCATGCATATTCCATCACTGTTCATCACGCGTGGGACCTTGATTTTGGTTTGATGCTAGTCTCAAAACGCAACCGGTGGTTTAAACCGGTTAAGGGGCGCCCAACCCCACTCAACCAAACCACACCAAGGGTAAATAAACAGTATCCCCGTCCGACTTCTCCACAACGTAAGTAATCGCAAGACAGTTGTAAAATGCATGTAAAACATAGACATTTAAAAAGCAAGTATTTTTACTAGTTCCAACAATAACAAAAGTGCTCGATAACTTATCTGAAGTCAAAGTAACGGTACAGAACTGAAAAATGGCACGACAGAACGAACACAATAGGAAAATTCGACGTCCAACTTCCGTTTCCGGCTTTAAGATGTTGTCCTCATAGAGTATTATGACCATTCTGTCAACGTACACACACAGAGGGAAGCGTGACGGCCAATATACAGGGGTTTATCACCAAACGTGCAGTGCGCTGTATTATATTTTGATCATAACCTTTTTAATGAATTTATTATAACTTTTATAAACTGGGTATGACCTTGGTTTGTCCAACTATATTCCGAAGTTGGTAAATCACATCACCATAAAACTAGATTACACCTATAGTTGTTAATGCAGATTTCGATTATAAAATTTGAGAAGATTTTTATGAAGTGTTTGCTTTCTGTTTGAGTTCTTGCACAATATCGGATGCATGATTCAACATAAGAAGTGGAAACGTGAACTAGATAATCTTTAGAAGTGACAGCATAGACACCGGAGCCAACTTAAATACTCTCGTGCGTCTGATGTTTTTAATTCATTAAAAATGTTAGAAAAGTCAAAAGATCTATGGCACGGTTTACAGGTGACTAGATATTTCTATTGAACATCGAATTTCATTAAATTGGGACATTTCGTACGGCCATCCATTCCGTCAGCAATATTATGTACCTGCTTAATGATACTATTAAGTGTCTGTCGGATTTGTTAACAATTGGAGAAGTGCTATTCCGATGACAGTACAATATCGGTAGGCGTTTATTCTTAGCTTTACAAAAGTTGTTGTTTGTTTCCATTAATCGGTAAAGCTCTACTGGCCAGCCATTATTTAAGTTCGAGATCAGAATTTTCGCTGAGGATTGGCGTTCTGAATTTAGCCCCTTGTACGTCAACCTCGGTTAATTTTACACTAAACATAGGTTTGCATGCGGACATTGTGTGTGACAACCGAAGCGAAGAACAATGTCATACTTTTAGTGAGTATGTGTATCACTTCATGTACAACACCTTATTAGTGAAGTCACAGCCTATAAGCGTTATTCTGCACTCTGAAGGATAAACTTGTGAAAGCCCTTTAAATACTTTTGGAAGTACGTATGCGTATTTATTGCAAAATCATTTGAACATACGGCCGTTGTAATCTGTGTTTCAATCCATGTAATTAGTGAAATTAGTGAAATTGGATAACACACAGCTTTGAGGTTTGATTTTACTTTATATATAAGATAATATCCTACAATAACCATTGGCTCCAAAATATCTGGTTAAAAATGCATGTGGAAGAATTTGGTATCATTCGAATTTGCGTTAAGCAAATTGGCGTAAGAAAATGAGACGTCAAAGGAAAGTATATATTGTGTTTATATAAATGTTGCAACATTTTGGAAGGTTAAATTCAGTAAAACTACATGTTAGCATTTGCAATTTTCTGATAAGCCTACACTTATATAAGGGATTTTAGTTCACAATTACACGTCCAATGACCATTCCATAAATGTACATATTATTGAAGTACTGGATTTGGATATTTTTGGATACTTTTTTCTTAATTCAAAGATGTAACATTGCCTAATTTTAGCTTCTTTTCTAATTTAGAATGTTACAGGAGAGAATACTCTCTGCTATAATAGGAATACATTCTCCAAACGATAATAACCAGTATCCACGTTTTGGCATTGTAAACATTGCCGAGTAGAACACGAATATAATATTATATAATTTTCATATGATATAACTTGCACTTTGTATGGTTTTAACATTTAAAATAATCATCAATTTACGTGCTTTGATAACACTGTTTCTGTATCATTAAATACAGAGGTGAATAAAATGAACATGTAAACGATTGTTACAGCAGAAAAACAGTGTTACAGAAATGACAGCATAGAAAAACTACAATTAGCTTTATTATTTATTAGAACAACTTTTCAATAACAGGAAGCAGTTAATATTACCTCAATATGTAATACTATTTCAATTTTAACATCAGTCTATAAAATGTATGTCTAACTAGGCCTTTTTAAATAAGCCGTTACATTGATTTGAAACATCGCGAAAACTATGTAGTTTTCTTGTAAAAATGTTTAAGTTAATTACTGTTTTTGCAGCTATTTCAGAAAAAAAGCTCAATGTTCAACACAAATAATAACAAATGTACGAACCTAGCTAATAGGAAATGTACATTAAGGAAAAAGAATATTAACATAAGCAGACTTGAAATCAAAGAAAGCTTTTTTAGAGTCGTTACATTGATTTAAAACATTTCGGAATCTATGTAGTTTTCCTGTACAAATGTTAAAGTTAAATACTGTTTTGTCAGTTATGGCAGAAAACAGAAGCCCAAGGTTCAAAACATATGTTATTAATTATAGAGTTTCTTGACAGGGTATATGACGATTTCTTCTCGGCTTTGGCTCTGGTGACGTGATTTTCCTCAGCCGGGAATAAATCGTCAAATACCCTGTCAAGAAACTGTATAACGAATTTATTTTAATCGTGTTTTTTCATATCATTCATCAAATTACCCGCTTCTTATCTATATCACTCCTGTTTTTCCCACGTAAGCAGATTGCCCCTAACAAAGTTTACCCTGTTAAAATATTGAACACGGGGTGATAACTTGGCAACAATGTAGCTCAGAAGTATAATTCTGGCAAGGTGCACAACTTCGCATTGCCATCTATGTATGTTCCAAGTTTCAATACATTCCTTCAAGTAGTTTCTGAGTTCTGATCTGTACAAAGTTTATGCTCTTAAAATATTAAAAAAGGGCAGATAACCTTGCAACAAAGTGGCCCAGAGTTATTCCTATTGCGAGGTGCACAACTTCATTGCCACCAAACTATGTTCCAAGTTTCAATCAATTCCTTCAAGTAGTTTCCGAGTTAGGGTATGGGACAAACAAATTGTCAGAATAAAAATAATACATAATGGGGTTGTTTTCGAGCTAAGCGTCAAAAACAAATGTCTCACCTCCCCATAGAACTAAAAAAAAGACAAGTATTTAGCAATTCATATTCAATGTGGTAGTTCTAGTCCTATTAAGTGTGATGTACTCAAAATAAAATTCTATCCAGTAGTTGTTATGGTATGCTCTAGACAAGAAAAAGTAACAAAAGGCAACAACTTAGTAATTAGGTAAATAAGAGTTATGGTTCCTGTACACTGCATTTTATCTCATTAAGCTTTACCATTGTATGAACTTGTATCAAATTTCATCTAGTAGTTTTCATGGTATGTTCAAGACAAGAAAAAGTTACAAAAAGCAATAACTTTGTAATTGGGTAAGTAAGAGTTATGGGTTCTGTACACTGCATTTTATCTCATTGAGCTTTACCATTATATGAAGTGTTTTTCAAATTCCATCCAGTAGTTTTCATGGTATGCTCCGGAGAAGAAAAAGTAACAAAATAACTTGGTAATTAGGTTAATTAGAGTTATGCTTCCTGTACACTGCACTTTCTCATATTGAACTTTACATTTGTATGAAGGTTTTTCAAATTCCATCAAGTAGTGTTTATGGTATGCGCTGGACAAAGTTTACACTGTTAAAATATTGAACAAGGGGTGACAACTTGGCAACAATGTAGCTCAGAGTTATAATTTTTGCAAGGTGCACAACCTCACATTGCCCTCTATCCATGTTCCAAGTTTCAATATATTCCTTCAAGTAGTTTCTGAATTCTGCTCAGGACAAATATTATGCTTTTTAACTATTGAACAAGGGCAGATAACTTTGCAACAAAGTGGCCCAGAATGATAACTACTGAAAGTTGCACAACTTCACATTGCCATCTATCTATGTTCCAAGTTTCAATCAATTCTATCAGTTATTTCCGAGTAAGGGTATGGGACAAACGAATAGTCAGAATAAAAATAATTACTAATGGGAGCTGTTTTCGAGCTAAGCGTCGAAAAAAAAGGTCTCTCCTCCCCATAAAACTTAAAAAAGAGACAAGTATTTGGCAATTCATATTCATTGTGGCATTTCTAGTCCTATCAAGAGTGATTTACTCAAAATAAAATGCTATCCAGTAGTTGTTATGGTGTGCGCCAGACAAGAAAAAGTAACAATAGGCAATAACTTAGTAATTAGGAAAATTAGAGTTATGGTTCTTGTACACGGCACTTTCTCTCATTGATCTTCACCATTGTATGAAGTTTTATCAAATTCCATCCAGTAATTTTCATGGTATGCTCCAGAAAAGAAAAAGTAAATAACTCGATAAAAAGGTAAAATAGAGTTATGGTTTCTGTACACTGCACTTTCACTCATTAAGCTTTACTATTGCATGAAGTTTTATCAAATTCCATCCTGTAGTTGTCATGGTAGCTCTGGACAAACTTTACACATTTCTCGCCTATTGAACAATGCGAGATAACTTTGCAACAAAGTGTTCTAGAGTTATAAATCTTGCAAGGTGAACAACTTCCCATTGCCATCTATCTATTGTCCATGTTTCAATAAATTCCTTCAAGTAGTTTCCGAGTTCTGCTCTGGACAAACTTATTGTCAGAATAATAATAAAAAAAATAAGAAGAATTATGATAAATACAGTATGTCTCCCTTCAGAAAAGGGAAGAAATAATAATAATAATAATAATAATGATAATAACAAAAAGGATGACAAAAACAGTAGAAGGGGAGACATAATGCTAACAAATACAGTATGTCTCCCTTCCAGAAACGGGGACACAAAATACGCAGACTTGAAAACAAAGAAAGCAAAAATCATCAGCTGCAGTTTTATACACTTTGCACTATATGAAAATCAAAAGTGCATTATCTTACATAGTAAACAGCATATATTATACTCGCGTTGGGTACTGGAATTCCTGGCAAGTTCAAGACATGGATGTACCAAGAAGGACTTGTTCCAAGGCTGATTTGACCACTCATACCCTATGGAATAGCCCTTTTAACGATGGCTGAATTATAGGGGACAATCAACAGATAAGTGTGCCGATGGCTAGATATTACACTAAGTTCAATGAATATTGGACTCTACGGCAAATCTACCCAACTGCAGATTTCAATCTCATTTGTTTAGGAGTTCAAGGTCTCGATGAAAAGATTGGTGGTGACCTTCAAAAAGTAAAACAACCGTGGTCAGAAGTGCATTTATGGAGCAACCTGTAAGAGGAAATGGCTCCGCAAGCCAAGCAGTCCAACAAGCCGATAATCATTTCGCGACGCCCGACTTATCAGTGTTGAAGAAAGACCCCAGTAGCCGACCTGTTACCGCGGGAACAGGCAAGTATCTCGGTAGAACCAACGACCTTTCGTGAGTACGCCGGAAGGCTTTCTACATGAAAATCCGAACCACCCAATCCTGATCGTGATCAAACATATGCAATGAGGGGTGGATTGAGTATGAGTCGATGACGTTAATCACCACGGAAGTCCGCGTGTCGACCGAGACAGAAACGATGGAACATAGTCGGAACTACAACAGCTGGTCGCCAAAGTCTCTATAAAGTAAAATCACCGATATGGACAATTTCTAACAGGATGGAAAGAAGACAGTTGTTCCAAGGTGATGTTATAAAGTCAAAAGAAGAAACCCGCAAAGCTAGGGTGCATCAACATGATGAGAGACAAGAACATGTTAGTTAACATGGGTAGACATTTGGCACAATAGACCAGTAAGACTCGGCGTCCTTTTGTGATCAGTATATGACCTCCTACAATCAACAGCCAATATCCTAAATTGCAGAACAATTGATGACCTAATACGCCCCCTGTAACAAAAGAGGCACACAGAGCATGTTTTGTCATTTTATCAGGTAGCACTGATATAATGGCGTTACAGATAGAAGCAAGATAACGTCTTGCGGATTCTTGCCGACACGCTTGAAAGATAGAGAAAAATATAAAAAAACAGCTAAAGAAAGACATCGACAGCCTCGTCAACTTCAATACTCAATGAGTCCAAGTTGGAAATGACAACAGATCGGATAAGAAGCTGGTCTCCAATGACAAAGTGCTTGCTACCATAAAGCCAGATTAAGTGTTTTGGTCTCTAAACTACAAGGGAATCAACAATTGAGCAAAATGTGCTCTGTATGACGAGACGCGAGGAAGCGTTTGGACCCAAAAAGGCGAAGTATTAGGAACTTCTATACCGTAAACTGGGTTATTTTGGCCTGGTTCATAATTGACCTATTTGGCCACCTTTGTCAATGGGCGAATATTAAACGCACCAATAAAAGCCTTGGGGCGAAACAAAAGGTCGTTTTTACACTATTACATTCGCCAAATATATAGCATGTTTTATGTAATAACCTGCATTAAGATAAAAATTGTTAATACGTTTGATTATTGTGTGTTGTATTGTTAGTGCGTTTGCCGTTATACCCAGGTGTTATACACAAAGCTGTCATTTACTCGAGCTGTTTTTACCAGTGTTGTTTATACTTTTTAAAAAATAAGCATCCGAATCAAGATTATCAGTGCAGGTCTTAGATGAGCTAAGACACCTGATATATAGGTAATGTACTGTTTGCAAACCGTATACTTGCTCATCTCAGGGTTATATATAACCGATCTCGTAGCCTTGTGGATAGGGCGCCCGCTTCGGGACCAGGAGGTCAAAGGTTCGATCCCCTCTAGAGGATTACTCTGATATGGCCGGTTGGTGAGCCGCCAGCTAGTTAAATGAATGAGTACTGATTTTCATCCTTCCTGACGCTTGGCAAAAAGGATGAGAACTAGGAGGTACAAGTTAAAGGTGTCTCATACGTGAACTTGGCTGGCTCTTTTAATAGGGGTGACACTATAATAAACAAATACTTTACCTTAAAAGGTCTGAGCTACATAGTGTTTAGAAGGTTTAATGAAAGCCATTTAGGCATCAAACTATAGTAGGTTTCAAACCACATCGCATAGAACAGCAATAGGGTAAGTGTAGTTTAAATGTTTGCATGCAAATGGACAGTTCAGATACACAGGCAGAGATGCAAGATGATACAAGTATTGCATGATGTACTAAAGCCATGTACTAAAACTATCCAATTCATGCCCCAAGCAAACAGTGCGTTCAGAACTTTGATTCTTTAACTGTTTTGAATTTGGTACCGACAGAGTTAAAACATTTGAGGGAAAGTCGGATATTTTAAATTTGAATATTCAGAATTATCAATAGTAGCTTTACTTGGTGTGTTGAACAAAATAACTTTATTGCGTTTATCATGTATGGATCATGAATATTTCCCAACGAAAATTGTTATAATATAATTATACATCTACAACTGTAAAGCATTGTTATCTAGATAAAGAACAATTGTTATAATCGTGTTGTGTCTTAGAAAGATAAATACAAAATAAACCCGCTAAAACGACCACTTGAAAGATTCAGCTGGTAGCTTAATGCAAGTGGAAAGTAATACAGAAAGCTCCCTTAAGTCGACATTTTTCTGTTTCTTTTTTCTTTCTTTTTGTGATACCTAAATATCGCATAAAATGAAACAGATTCATGTAATAATTGCCCAAAGATGAGCTTCTTACAGCGGATCTACACTTTTAGATAGCTGTCGAGATACACTACACTATACAATGGGAGGCTTTAAAACCTGTATGAAGGAGGAGAGAAATTAAGAAGAAATGAATAGAACATAAATAAGATATTCAAAGCATAGACAGTAAAGAAAACTTAAACAATACAGATAAAAGAAGTATCATTAAATTGACTGCGCTTAGTGAAAGTAGACTAAAAAAATAATGGCAAGAAGGAACAATCCATATACTGTCGTACAAAGTAGATGCAACTGTTTTATTATCTTAAAAATACACAACAACATACTACCAAATTTCAAGACTGATACTGTAGGAAACAAAGTTAATTGACTGAAAGTAACAATTCTGAAAATGTCGAAAAAGAATCCTGACAACATACAAGTCATGACTATTTAAAACTGTTCATGTGCCTAGAGCGACCAGAGGAAGACCCACAAATGAAAATGAATTGCCGAGAAAATTTCAACAGAAATTATTAATTTCTCTTGCAAAGAAACCAATCTGCTTGACCTGTGCAAACGCAACATCATCCTTGAAGTGTAGTGGAAGTTTTATGAAGATTTACCGACCAACAATTCAATAAAGGACCGGCTTGTATCTCTTATTTTCCTTGAGAAAGATTCAGACGTTGTAGAAAATGATGACAAATGCTCAAATTCCCACAATGTGTTCAATAGTCATCTGCTACAGTGGCGTCGAAAGGCGTTTCTATGAAGTAAAGGGTTAATATATATTCAAATTCATTCAAAACCGGCGAAGGAGAACAAATAAATATACATGTAGCAAATTTAACATTTTGAATTTTAAATTTTATCAAACATTAAACGAGACATTTACACCGCAAGTATGATTTTATCGAGTGCGAAAATGTACTTATAATGGTTATTTACTAGATTATCAAATAACTTTCGTAATTGTTGAAATGCGTGCATGAGTGACTATTCTTTGATACGTATATCATATTAACATTTAGCCCGAGCATAACAAAATCTAAATAGAGCTTTAACAAAGATCAGACTCTGAATAACTTGGTGTCTGATCCGGATCCAATATGTTTGAAACTTGTACTGTATTTTCGTCAAATTTCAGGCTACTTGAATGAGCATATGTGATGTTTCCTCAAACTCTACATGCGAATACATAATGTGTAAATTGAGCCATGGGATGACCACACCGACCCCTGCCACACTAATTGACAGGGATAAAAGAATATGAAAACCTACAAAAGGAAGATTTGCAAATATGTACAAGTACTAATTGATATTTGAAATTGAAAATACATGATTGAACAAATTTGTCAGCTCGAGGTGTTTAGTGAAAACCGGGCCTAGTTACGCATGCATTATTTCATTTACTTTTAGTTAGTGTATGGTTTTGCTGTTAGCAAATTTCTCCCTGGTGTTAATATCTTTCTAGAATTTCCGAGGGTTTTGTTATAATACACTAGATTCTCTCATAAAGGAGGCATGCATTTGTATGACTCAATTGAAACATTAACGAGCTATACTGAACATTTCAAACTGTCATTTATCGTTAAAATTACACAACATAAAATGTGAAACGTTTGGCGCGTTTGTTATGTTATGCAATAATGTTATTTACAATATTGCCCATGTATATATACATTAGAGTGTAGTTATAAGACAAAGTTACTCGTATGGAGTTTTCAAGGACACATATAAATATAATAACACTAGCTGTTTTAAAAAAACGTTTCTATTATAACCTAACAATTATCCGCGCAACGGTAAAATACATTTTCTTGGTTTTGAAATTTGAAGTCAAAATAATGTCTAACATTTTGGTTACGAATTAAAATAAAGTAAATTATATTGTTTGCCACACTGTATTTTTCTAAAAATAGATCATAGATTTCAGTAGTTGTGCTTAAAACAAAGGTTTGCAACAAAATACAATTGCGTTGACAGTACTTCACGGCGAGTACAAATTGATTAGGATTCCCTGACTCTCTTATGTTTTTGTTAAAAGCTTCACACTCTACAATTCAAAAATAAACTTTTCTTTTGCCTAGATCTTCACCATGTTCATCGCATATTTACCCTGTATATTATGTGAATAAATAGCATACGAAGTAAAAGGATAAAATCACTCATTTTCATAACACTGTTTCAGTGATACAATAGGAATAACGATATTCATTACTTTTTCAACGGTAATTAACTCAAATGAAATGCACATAAAAGAGAGCTTAATATATTGTTTTAAGTTTTTGGCCACTTGCTAGATTTTTAACCTTGTCCAGTTCGTCTCGAAGTTTGTGAAACCGTGATAACATCTCAACAGTGCTCAGTGTCTAACGCGTTTGACCATAACTAGCGTATAGCGTTTCTCCTACAGTACACAGTTTCGATCCCCTGGAATTGGTCAGTTTTAAGAGAGTATAACTTAAATAACTGTAAAAATCGTCGTCTGTTGAAATTGTCACTTGCTTGATTTTTAACCTTGTCCAGTTCGTCTCAAAGTGTGTTAACTTATTGCCTAGGTGCCAAACAACTTTGATCCGGATCAGATGCCGAATTAATTGGCATCCTATCTGGGTTCAAGCTGTTTGAAAATATTACTATGGTCGCGATTGGTAGGATAAGGACCAACCGTCCAGGTTAGGGACAGGCTCTTACAATGTAGGTTAATTACCTTTCAAAGAAACACTTTTTGCTCACAGTCATGGTTTTATCTTCTGCAAGGGTATCGTAAATATGCAAAGTGTAACATAATGTATCACACTATGGCACGGTATTTGTCGTAAGAACGAACTTCTGAAGCGGTAGTAACCTTGATCTAAATTGAGATTCTTCATCTCAAAGAAAGTAATGAATACATAATTATTTATAAATCACCGATAATATAAATTACCAATATACATTGTTATAAAGACACTTGATACTTGATATCGTTTGTAAAACTATGGTAATCATGACCTTGATCTCTGTCCTTAAATCCTAAAAGACATACATGATAAGTACTATCTTCTTACTTGACTCGGATGTGTAATGTTTGCCTTAAATTTCTAAACAATTGTAAGGGTACAGCTTAACATTCTATGAAAATAATCGTAGGATAGATAAATTAACTATAACCTAAAACTGAACTTATTCACAGCGGAATAAAAGGGGGTATATTGATTGCTATACCTATGCTCTATCTCGTTTGGGCAATTCTTACAATTCTATAGATCATAGATTATTTTAACTTTCTTCGCGCTGAAAATGACGTCTACGAACTTAGTCGCGCGTACAATGTTAAGAAAAAAAGTTCACATGTTGGAGTACGTTAGTATTGAGTTCGTTTGGTGTATGGACTGCGGAGCTCGTCTCATGTATCCATATGCATCATAAACAATGTTATCTCCCTTCGCTTGATCACATGACCTTTTGGAGATGGATGATTACTCATGCATGTTACAATTACCTCTCTCGTCTTCGCGCACTACAATCGCACTCGAAACACAACGGGTTAACTTTGCTTAAACATACCGCGACTTAAAAATGGTAGATATCTCGATAAGCACGATTTTCGAACATCTTTTATACAACACTTTTTAGCAACAGCACCAACAACTATGGCGGCAAAGTTGCAAAAACTTTCAATCGGCGAGATAAATTGTTTACCATATGACAAATTTATTCAGACATTCGAGGACGTGGTGGATAATTGTACCTTCTTGGCGGCTGCTGTTTGGAGAAATCGTCCATTTAACAACCTTGCAGATCTTCAGAGCGTTTTCTGCAATTTGATGAACAATTTGCCGTTAGCAGGTATGCTGTTTTATTGTTTCATTCATTATAATTTATGAAATATGTGAAAACACCCTGCGAACATATGGCTAATTGAACTGCAAATCTTATTTACCCAGATCTGCAGACATC
>JAULCE010216521.1:0-11267 GCA_032359355.1 Macoma nasuta | reverse complement strand
CGTCACATTAACGCCATAAATAGCGCCGTAAAATAGCGCCGTAAATAGAGCCGTAAAGAAATAAGGCCAAATAGCACGGGAAAGACGTCAGGTCGTGGTGATGTAGTGATTAGCATGTTGGACCGGCAATCCAGCGACCCGGGTTCGATCCCCGGCTGCGCCAGACCGATTTTTCATTCGACTTTTCATTATATATATAAATACCCATTTACCCAAAACTTTGGTCACAAAATTCGTGCCGGACTACTGTGATACTCTATACATTACAGAAAAATCGCAACATTTCAAGACTAACCTGTCAATAAAAGTCCAAAAACGAAAATGTGGTAGTGTGGTCTTAGCGATACAACATTACAATTGGATACTATTTCAATAGGAATTGAGGCTAATACACGGATTATAACATTAAGGGAATCACAAAAGGCGTTAAAATCCGGATTGTCACGCGACCATCTGTCTCATTTCAAACAGCTTATCAGGCGCCAGATTACCATACCGATAATAACATCAGTGGCGGCTAAAGGACCAGTTGTAGTGCAGATAATGCGGATGAGACTCCGAGTGACTTGGCGTCTCGTCTGGAACTTATTGTTTGCATAAGACACTTTGGTTCGGGGTAAGCAGAATCTCACATTCATGTTCATTCGGTTTTATTGCTATGAAACGATTCGACTTAAGCTATACGACTGTCGCTACGACCCGCGTCATTTGATTATTAATAAACTCGCTTCAAAAAAAGAATATGAATAAATAAACACACATGTAAGATCCCCCTCGGTCAACAGCCTAAAACAGTCGCCGCTAGTTTACAGAGAGTTAAATGCAGTATAATACAATTACGTTCTAAACATGCATCTGTTATTGTACATCGCTACAATCCAGACTTTAACTTTACTACGGCCGATAAGTAATAAATCGTTTGATAGGGGGTGGCCGGTGTTCTTAAACTCCGCAATTAATACATACGTGATTCGACTATCACAAAAGGTGAATGGCAACCATTTTAAGCGACAAATCTGCGGTGAATATTACCTAACACTTGTAATACTAAAATACTCAGAACGCATAAAACGACTCAAAAACAAAAAAATGAATATTTACCCATGGCCAGACATTCTGTGTACATATTAATGGCAGATTTGGTCATGCCGTATATGCCGATGAAGGGTACCTGAAACGTGAAATATAATTCTGGCTGGCGATCAGTCGCAACCAATTACCAGTAGTTGTCACTCCTATAGTTTTCGCGTGATCTCTGTCGGCCATCTTGTAGAACCCCTTGCAAAAGCATCATGAAATCCTTTTGAAATCTGCATTCTTATAATAAAAATTAAACCTACGGTATTGAAACCAAACGCTTGTGCAACGGTTACAAGCTGAGTCCTTTGGATACACCGTGCTGTCCAGAAATCCGGAGTTTAAATCTATTAAACACATATTAATGGTAGCCCGGGTCCAACGCGCATGAAATAAGATTGTAGACGACACATGTGAATGACTTCCACTGGCTTTTTAAGACGGCAATCGCTTCACCGAAATTGAATTATTCTGGCATATTACATAAGACAGTAAAAGAATCATATGTAAGTGTTAACCTACTCAACCTAGTTTACCTGTACAAACTATTAATTAACTGTATCGAGCATTTTAAAATAGAAACCAAAGAAACGTTTCAAACATTAGCCGCCTCTGGTCGTCGTGAAACATCAAAACTGTAAGGCAAGTTTAATCCCAAACAAATTCTATCAATAAGCACAATAAAAGTAACAAGAAATGTATGAAGGCCGCTGTACGAAAGGTATAAACATGTTGCGAATGTAAAGTCCAAGTAGAATTAAGCTGTGTGTATTCGCCTTATATCCAGTACACCATAGTACGTTGCGGTTATAGTGAATTCCTGTTTTAGGGCCACATATAACGTGCACATTTAAAATGCTAATATTCTTATTACTTCACAAAACCCTATGAAGTGACCACTCATTAGAATCGTCTTGTAAAAAAATGATTACTCCATAGGGTTTGGTAAGAAAACGGTTGTTGATATACTCGAATCTAAACTGAAGTCACTATGCCGAAAAACAGTATGGTCTACAGGAAAGAAGAGTATGAATCGAAATAAGAAAGCTGTTGAGGACCGTTTTGTCTTAACTTACCACCTGTGTAGCAACGAAGCTTGAGTTATTCACGACGCTTCCTGAAATACAAACACACCGATTTTCTATTAACCCTCGTCCGTATATGCTCGGCTTTTGAAACCTCTGTAGATAATGATACGCGGGTTGATGTCTTGGTTCGGTTTAAACTTAATCTAAAATTTTCATACATTAAATTTCAAGTGCGAGTTAAACAATATATAATGTGTAAGAGTTGACATAATTTGAATTTTAATCATAGGCAATAACTCAATATGATACATTCAGATATAAAAAGTGGTCACATGCATACATCTACATCAACAACGATTTCGGATTTATAAGCGTGAATAGACATTATTACACTTTAAATCATATTAAATATAGTGTATGCATCTTATATACAACGCGATGTTAGGAAATGTAGGTGCAAATGGGGTTTTTTTATAATTAATACCAAGTGTTTCTGATTTCTGAATTAGTTCTACTGCAATGTAAGTATGGTTTAATTGTTTCAATAAGTGTTTTCTAAACCATTTGCCGTCATGAAAACATGCAGTAATGATTTGAAGCAAATTGCATTGAATGGTAGTACTAATAACACATGTGTTTTACGGTGGCGTTCATGACACGCACATTAGTACAAGTTACTAAATATGTGTAACATTATGTTTGTTTGCGAAACGGTACCGTCAACCCGAGCATGTGTTGGACTTTTCAGTCAATGATCCGTAATTACAAAACATTGACAAGGAAACTTATTTGGTATAAGGATTCTAGTCGGTCAATCCTGTTATCAAGATGTATGAGAATGATCAAAGATACAACGTCAAACGGTTTTTATAAGCGTTGTTTTCCTAAAATATTTGACGCTTAGTATGAACTCAATCGCCATCATCCGATTGGTCAAATGTAAACAAACTCAGACAGAACAATTTTAGGGTCACCTTTATAGTGATTTTCCCTCAAAAATCGTAAAAAATCCCCTGTCTATCGTAGATAAACTATCAACAATGTTACCGTCGAATCCGTTATGTTAGTCTTGCTAACTAAACATGTTTGAAGGATAAGTATCGATAGTTTAAACTATCGATGTCTTTCAGGGACTGACAACTCCATAACAAGTTGTTTACATAACAAGTAATCTGGATTCCAGCTCGGAAGCTTTCGTACATGCATTGGAATGTCACGTAGTATATCTATATTAATGTGCCAATGTACCAATGTACCTATGTTAATACATGAGTAAAGGAATGCCATGAATGAATGTGTAAGTGTGACGATTAAGTGGTGAGTGTCAATTACTGCAAAGCATTTCATTTTCCTCCGCGTTGGTCCGAATCTTATTGTAAAGATGCCTTTTATTCTTCCTGCGATAAAAACAGAACAGTTTTCAATGTTTTTTTATGCCCCCACAAAGTGGAGGCATATAGAGTTGCACATGTCCGTACGTATGTACGTCCCGTATATTGTGTATGATCTAATTCTTGAAAAGTGTTTGCCCAATTCACACCAACTTTACACATATGTTTGTTACCATAATATCTTGATCAAGTTCGACAGACATGTAAATCACTTTTGTCATTTCGGAGTTACAGCCTTCTTTGTGAAAATATATAGCATTTTTTCACAAAGCGGAAATTGGGGCATCTGTGTCCTATGGACAAATTTTCTAGTTTCTCTTTATGTTTGTTCAT
Organism: Macoma nasuta; assembly: GCA_032359355.1. Taxonomy (NCBI): domain Eukaryota; kingdom Metazoa; phylum Mollusca; class Bivalvia; order Cardiida; family Tellinidae; genus Macoma; species Macoma nasuta. The sequence continues at coordinate 7,438 of JAULCE010216521.1, read as the reverse complement.
TTCTTTTAAAAATCATTATTTATAATTGATATTCGGTACATACTTTTTCGGTAGCATTAAATGTAAATGTAAAAATGGCAATTCCCTCAGTGACAGTGTAAGTTTTAGGAATCGTTGTCCGACATCAAAAGTTCCTGGAAATCTGCAGTCCAGCTGCTTTTCACGTCTGTAGAGTGAAACTACATTGCGAACAATATCCCTCGCAAAATCACTATCGTAATACATTGTCCGCCTGTTCAGCGATTATCATTCAAGTGTATCGTATAAACTGAAAGGAATACATATTTGGTTACACCGTGGTGTCCAGAAATGCCTTTTCACCTGTTCGTACATGCTTATGTTAATAAGCGACAGACTGGACGGCTACCGATAGAAAACCGGAAAATATTCGAGGCACCGATGATACTAAGCAAAAAACCGTTGACTTCAATTAATCTAATGACTGATAAATACTACTTTTTTAACCATTTTCATTTCATGAGACATTCTGTTCGGTTTTATATTAACGAGTCAACACATTTTTTTGGATAAAATTATGCCTGTAAAAGTTAAACCCCTTCACTGCTTTCCACGAACCATAGTGTCAAATGCAAACAGCTAAGATCTGGATGAGACGCCTATTAACTAGGCGTCTCATTCGGATCCAAGCTGTTAGACAATTCACAGCAGAATTGCTTTCGGCAGTTAAGGGGTTTAAATAAATTAGGACAGTACCTTTGGTTTCTTTCAAGTAGGGTATAGCTTGTTGAGTAAGGAGCATAACGGCTTTGACGTTGGTGTCAAAAAGGGCGTCAACGTCTTCTTCAGTTGGGTCACTTACAATTCGACAGCGTACGATACCAGCATTGTTTACCTATCAAGAAAGAACTAACCAGTAATTTAAAAGCACACTATGCGGTTTTAAGAGCTTTAAATCAGTTTGTTTATTTATAGCATACTGTGGTTATACCGTTTCAAATCGCTTATGATTCGGTTCGAATTTAAATAGTTACCGCTGCCTTCTAACGTCCTTTGCATGCAAACAAATAATTCTACCATTAGCTTATCAAATCTGATATGTGACCCCGATTGTTCCGAGTATCTTATTTGAGCCGTGCAATGAGAAAAGGGCACTTATACAGTAGCGCACTGCTTGTATGTACCGTTGAAACGCCTACCAAACGAAAACAAAATACGAACACTATGGCAAAACCTTCTATTATTGTCTTTACTAAAGATGTCGATTCATTGAGTATCAAACATCTTGGAGCAAGTTCAGAAGCCAAAAACGCACTAATGATCTAGACCCTCAAATTTGCACACTGTATCTGAGTCGTGCTCCTAGTCATAGGCGACAATTTGTAAATACTAGCGTTCGTGTGACGTTTGCGTTGCATTCAGTTTATACACCAATATATAATCCGACTTGAATAATTTATATGCACTGCTACATTACACTCAAAATTTTAGTAAACGTACGATAAAACCGCTGATCTGATCCTGAACTGACACCGACGAATCAGATTTTATTTAGGTAAACACTGTATGCGATGCCATTTTAATGACGTTCTTCTACACAAAAGTTTCTTTATTCGTGACTACATTAGTCGTGGAAGCGAGACGACCGTAGAGACTGTGCTAACTGTTAACGTATGTGCAGGAAGCTAGACGACAGAACAATATGTGTATATGAGCAAGATGACCATAGAATGTGTACTTGCTAGTGAAACGACCGTAGAAAATATGAGCAAACCAGCGAGGAGACTTAAAAATATGTTAACAATCGAGGCGACCGTAAAAGATTGGCTTATACGCTAGACGATCGTGTAAGATTTGCTTACTATCGAGAAGACCGTAAAAATATGTTAACAAGCGAGGCTACTGTAGAAGATGTTTTTACCAGCGACACGACCCAAGAAGATGTGCTCACCGTGGGAGAGGTGCTTATAAGCTAGATGACAAAATAAGATGTGCTAACAAGCCAGACGACCGCAGGACATGTGTTTATAAGCTAGACGACCACAGGAGATGTGCTTATAAACGGAAAAGCATATATCAAGTGTAGTTTAGCTGTTTCCGAGTGAAGAGTTCTATAGAATTGGATTCGTTGTTTAGGAAACTGCGCCGTAAAACATTTGCAACCTTGTTATACCCATTCCAGTTACTGTTTGGGACAAAGATCAATAATGAGCATTGTTGAAATGTTTTGAATGCTTAACCAAAACAACAGACGATTAGGATTTTCTGGTCTGTCGGTGTAACTCAAGTATGTCTTAATCAGATATTTTTTTGAAATAAAAACAGAAATTGTCTTACCAGAACATGAAGTTTTCCAAAGCGTTCGATAGTTTTACCGATCAGCGCTTTTCTGTCAGCGTCTTTCCTTACATCCCCCACAATAGAGATAATCTGTAAAGAAAGGGAGACGCAGGTTGTGATATGCTTCAGCAGAAAAAAAGGTTCACGTATTCGTAAAAAAGAAATAAAGTAATTTGGGGCGATTCTGCTTGAAGCAGAAATAGTGCTACCACACTTCAATTTCACGACATTGACAAGCGAAGGGATTATTAGCGAAAATAAATTTCGGTTGTTTATTGTTTACCTCGGTATTGGCAGGACCTGCCTCTCTACACTCATTAGCAACCAGTTCCAAACGGTCAGCTCTCCTGCTGAATAGCACCAGCTTCGCCCCTAGAGTAGCAAAGTGTAGTGCGATTCCTTTCCCGATACCACTGCTTGCGCCTACAATAAGATAGTGCGTTTGAGATAACCGTGCGTGTGTACAATACCGAAACATGCTAAAATACTTAGGCGCCTTCAGTAAAATACTGTATAGCCTTAGTGTGTTAAGAGTCGGGTTGGCAATGATAAATTTCTAAACACATGAATGTTAATTTCAAAGCGTTATGGAGACAATATGTAGCGTGTAACAAATTCACTCAGTGACACAATAAACAGTTTATTTTTTCGTTTAATGAATCAAGTTGCCGTATTCTTTTAAAAACATCACAAGACATACATAAAGCATTTTGCATGTTTCTATGGATATGATGAATTAGTTTTTTTAATAAGAAAGGGAAATTAAGATTCACAAGATGAAATATTGAGTTTCTTATATATCTCACGACTCTACAATTTTTAAAAATGAGCGTTGCATTGTAGTAGTATTGTACCACAACCACTAGACTATGGCCTCTAAAAGAACTCCATTGGAAAAAATAATTTTACTTACTATCGATAACGAAACAATCGCCGTTGTCTCGTCGATAAAGACATAGTTTGTCGAAGTTCTGTCGTATGGTTAAATTGTCTGTTCTAAAGAATTGCTATGAGCCTCGGTTTGAACAAAATACAGTTTCAAAGTTGCGAATCGAGGGGAGATGGACGACGGCCATGTTAAGTCCCGACTTAAATGCTAATTCACGAAAACCCAACATAATCAGAAACTTAAGTCACCCACAACGTTAGACTTAATCACCGACTTAATCAAAATCTAAATCAAAATCTTAATCCAAACTTAAGTTCTGTTCGTGAATTCGGCCCCGGGACTGACAAAAAGAGATACGATATTTCCAAGATATATTCAAGTAAAAAATACATTATTCTTTCTTCTACTTCCATCTTGCTTTCTTAAACTTCTATTCTGCTTTATGGCATTTATCATTCTGAAAATTTCATCCAGCTTGCGTGTCTTTCTTCTATTTCATTTTATTTTCTGATAGTTAAAGTTTTTCTATATCGCTTGCTGGCATTTATCATTCTGCATTCTGCAACTTTGACTCAGTTATGGTAAGTGGTGTATATGGATGCGACACATACCTGTTGCGCGAGCAGAATGACCTGTGGAGTAATGAGAATGCGAGATAGCAGAATGATAGATGTCACAACGCAGAATGCAATGTGGCATTGCGTATTTTGATGAGAGAGGTTACGCGCGTTTGCCAAGGCTATAAAACGAACGTTTGACAAGAGTTTTCTCCCTTGGTTTCAATCTGACATGTGCGTTCACTCTTTTTGTTGAAAATAATACGGTATATGTCAAAAGTACAGGCGATTTCTACTTAATCTGTCTAAGCTAGTTCTACATTGTTTTCAAAGGGCTGCAACGTCCATTTCCGTCTTACGGAAACACTATATTATCGATTAAAGAATGAGTCTGATCAGAATCCAAACTGCTTGCACGTATAGTAGGGTAGTGTCTTGGTGAACGAGTCTGAAAATAGCATAGTGGGTAAACAGTTAAAGGCACCGGGACAAATGTCAAATAAAAGCGTCAATCGTTTCTTATAAAATCATTACCTGTGCTGTACCTTTGTTTATTGCGTTACAAATATTAATAATCGCTATGAGATCTTTTTAAACGGCTTCTCTAGACAGGTTTGACTGTTCTTCAAAAACAATACAGAGTCTCTCCAAACATAAAGTATATAAAGTTTAGAAATGTAGCGTCTTATAAAAGTCTTCTTGCAGAAATGTAAAACGTTTACCTGTTATAATAACAACTTTTCCCAACAAGGTCGACATCTTGTTACCGCTGTTAACTCACGAAAAATTCGCACATACGTAATCGTAGGTTTTTAGTGTGTTTTTTTTAATGTACAATGTAAAAAGCCGCCTCCAGGTAGACGTATCATATACATGTTTCGCTTAACCCTCTCCTCCATAAGTCAGCTTTTTCGTATTCACTAGAAAATACTCTACTACAAAACTAAAATCCAGGCTTATATAAAATGCCATTGTATTTAAACATATACTGTTTGCATTCGTGTGCAACTATGGTAGCTTAAACCGTTATAGCAATATTCTCGTTTATTCATAATTTTTAATTACACAAAAGTATGTCATTAAATATTTATTTAGGTGAACGGGAAAAAAGTTCAAATGGATTTTTAAAAAAGTGTGAGAAATAAATCATTTGTTCATAATAAGCAAAAGCTCTATTTCTCATTTGCAATTTGCTACAACGACATCAAAGGACGTCTCTATGGAATAAACGGTTTGCTACCTATTTAGGCCGTTTAACCCAGCCCTTCACAGTCTATTGAAAGCATTGTAGAAAATACAACATTTTCCCCCAGATTCTGTCGTTGTGGAGAAGTCTAAAATTGTTTATGGAGGAAAGGGTTTACAGAATCGCCCGATTTGCCATTTCTTAAACTATGCTACACCCACCAAACACAAGATGCACTATTGCGATAATGATCATGCAATTAAGATAAATGCCTCTTTTAAATCCACTGAATATAGACTTGATGGCGATTTTATCACAAATATTAAACAATAATCTCACAGTGTAAGTGAGAGTACAATTTACAAAAAAATCGACCGAGAATTTGTCCTTTGTATACCTGTATTTTTGTACATTTACGTCCACATCTGCCAACTTTGACACATCTCACTATTTTTAGAAGTAGTCATCTGGCTCTTTTACATGAACTATGTAGGTGTTTGTAACGAGCAAACGCTCCATTTTCAATTATCAGAGCAGTCGCCGTAGCTGATCAGGATCTTCGAATGTTTTTAACTTTAAAACTCTTTCGTACGGATTAAACAAAGTATAGACGTCGTTATTGATGTGGCGGGGCTGTTTAGGCCTATTTACAATGCCTCTGATAGTCAAAATACATAGTTTACATATAGAAATATTGAATGTGTAACAAGTTGCGCGTGATAGGCTTAATGGGGTTACAAACATTATTGACACAGGCAAGCAACGCTGTTTCAATGTTTAAGGTTTCCACCGTTTTCAGTGATAGTTGATAACTTGTTTTTGATTGTGTCGAGTTTGAAAACGTGAATGCTATGATTGTGATTAGAGAAACAGCTTCTCTAACGCGGCTTCCGATCTGGGTCTATACGCTTAGCTCATCTAGAATGTTTATCTTCACACTTACCCTTAAGATCATAACCTTTTTCAACAAGAAAATAATCTGATGGAAAAGAATTAATATGAAAGAAAATGGAAAGCACCAATTTGAATAGTTATTGAATTGGAATAGGAAATGGAGAATTTTCTCGCTATGAGCAAGTGTCCAATTTCCTTCAATGTATTCAAAAGTCATCTGTTACAGACGCGTCAGTAGATGAACGTATGATACACAAACCTGTGTCCAGCCGTTCGTCTCGGTTTACATGAACTAGATTCATTGACATAACTTTGTCCTTTTGACATATATTTCATGCCCTGTTGCGTGCAATTTACAGTCGACAATCTCTATTTCGAAGTTTGAAATACTATTTTTATAAAAGCCTTGTCACACATGACCTCTTAAACTTCGCCTGCGACGGTGTGGTCGCAGACGATATTACTTGGTCGTGCTATAATCGCAGTAGGTCTTGGGTTATCGGGGGTACTCTTGGCTATTCTTTACTGTATAAGTAGTTAGTTTCGCGTGGCGGATATGTTCGCGTTTTTAGCGATATCGCGAAAACACGTGACCATCTCCGCCAGCAAAATATACGGGGAAAACTGAATGTACCTGACTAGTTATGCAAAATAGATATCCACGAATATTTCTTCACGCATAATGGAGGCAACAGTGATACGCGAAAATTTAGTCCAGCGAATATATCCACTTATACAGTAATTAACTTGGGAGGTTGAGATCGAAGTCAATCGCCGCGATCGCGTCCCATTGAAGATAGCCCTAGGTCGCAGTTGATCGCATGTAGTCGCAGCCCCATGTATGACTGGGTTTTTTGTTCAAATTAGCCGAATGTCGATTCTGACTTTATTCATGCAATTATTGCAAAAGATGACCATAACACCAAAAAGCTTCAATTTCACGGCAGTGTATTTAAATATTGATGTTAAGCTAGATTTTGAATTTGAAGCGGACGTAAAAAAACAGTGTTGGAAGTTTATTGCGGATTGGCAAATTAAAATATTCGTTAAGCCAATCGAGTGAATAGAACTTCATTCTTATCAATCTCAAATCTAAAGAAAACAACGTTCCTTTAATAGGACTATCACTATTTTGTACCCTTTAAGCGCGAATGCAACGCCATTGCGAATTTATTCCTGAGAACGGCAAACAATTTGGAGCCGGATCAGAGGCCAAGTATCATCAGCGATAAGTGTACAACGCGTTAGATGGTAAAGAATAGGTTTTCTTCCACTGAAGTGTAAATGTTAAATGTACCACTAGGTCACCCAGGCAACAAGGGTTAAACAAAATCGTTTCTATAACATATTTGCATGGTTTATATTTCGTTTGACAGAACAGCAGCACAACACACATAGCACACACTGTGAAAGGTAGGAATGAAAAATATAAAATTCAGAAAAGATATGAAGATAGAAAGAACTTAAAGTATAAACGAAACGAAGCTATTTTGACAGGCAACTTATAATCCTAATCAAACGACAATGTTTGCAGCAGGTTAGCCCTTAGCCTGCTAGTCGCGACTAAGGTGATTATTCAAACAGCTTGGATCCAGATCAGACGCCGAGTAACTC
>JAULCE010216410.1:0-11267 GCA_032359355.1 Macoma nasuta | reverse complement strand
TGTGTGTGTGTGTGTGTGTGTGTGTGTGTGCAAGCGCTCGCACGCACGTGTGTGGACGAAGAACTATTTGCTATTTGAGTGGGCTGTTTGTTTTATATGTGGTTTGTCCTGCTAGACCTTACTTTCTAGTTTTAAAACGCGCATGTACGCTATACGATCGCTTCGACAACGGTTGGACAGATTCGATTCATGTTCCGGTTTCAATTTAACACTAAATTAAGTTTATTTTCGTACTTCACATGCGGATCACTTATTGCTAGTCTACTGGAGTGTGATGTACATGAAAGTATGATACGACATACTATAATTTTTATCTTATGTCACACGCGGTGTTAAACTGTTTGTTCGCTATTCATTACAGTTTTAACGCTAACGAAATGCAAACGAAATGCAAAGTATACGGACAAACGACATTTTTCTTGCAATTTAATAAATTATGAGATTTAATTACAGTACGTGTTAAACAGTTTGAGGCCAGAGCAGACGCACCGAGGAGTAACTCGTCGTCTGTTCTGGCCTCAAACCGTTTGTAAAAGTGGATTGTGCCCAGAGTTAAAAGAGCTTTCTGCTTTACTTTCATTCTGCATTAACCGACGAGAAATAGAATACTACTGTTTCTCCCACTGTAAAATACAGTAGAACTCGACATTGAATTTTCAAAACAAGACGATGGCAAATGGCCAAATACGGCTATTGCTCACAGTGTGAGAACCACAAAATGAAAACATATTATTATGCAGGGTGTTTAATACATTATGTTTTCTTTAAAAATAACTAAAACTTAATTTAGTCGAGTATATAAAATTTAACATTTAACTTTCAACTTTTATTCGCGAAAACCAGGGGCTGAATTCTCGAAAAATGTAAGCAAGAAAAAATGACTTAACTATTTCCTTCACAGAACCGCCTTTTATCGAACACTTTGAAATAAATGGAGCATTTGCTCGTAACGAGCAAATGCTCCATTTCCTACCATGATTTCAATACAATTCAAAAATGATATTTTTTATTTGGCCTTGTTTTTTGTATTTTTCTTCAGATCATTTCCTTGTGGGCAAGTCTGATAATAGATTGTGGGCGAAAGGGTTAAAGTCATAGAATCCCTCAAAAATCGTGAAAAATGCGTGATCCCCATTTATTCATTTATAAATAGTCTAAAATATTACTGTCGAATCCGTTCCTCTAGCCATCTAAACATGACTAAATAGTAAGTATCGATAGTTAAACTATCGATTTCTTTCAGGGACTGGAAACAACAAAACAACATGTAATCGGCACTCCAGCTCAGAAGCCCTCGTTTTTGCATCGGAAGGTCACGTGATATGAATATTGATATATGACGTCAGTAACTGCGGGCAAATTACATTTCGCAACACCTCGGTCAATCATATTTGTACCTATGTTACTACATGAATAAAAAAATGAACGACTGTGTAAGTGTGATGGTGTAATGGTGAGTGTCCATGACTGCACTGTATTTCATTCTCCTTCGCGTTGGTTCGTATCTCATTGTGAACAGATATATATTTTTACCTGCGATAAAACAAAACAGCTTTGAATGCGTTTGTTTGTTTGTACATTTCTTATCATTTTTACAATTGTTATTCAGTATATGCAAGTTTAATCGTTCATAAAAGGTGAAATAATAAAAGCTGTCAATTCCCTCACTGACATTGCCAGTTAAGGAATCGTTGTCTGTCTCAGAGCCCTGCGTCAAATGTTCCTGGAAATCTGCAATCCAGCTTATTTTCACGTCTGTAGAATGAAACTACATTGCGAATTTCCAAATGTCCGTCGCAAAATCACTTTTGTAATGCATTGCCCGCTTGTCAAGCGAGTAACACATGCGCTAGTGATGGCATAAACAGTTGTACAATGCATGTAAAACATAGACTAAAAAGCAATCAAATAACTGGTTCCGCCAATCACTAATGCACTCAATACTTATCTGAAGTCAGAGTAACTGTAAAAAAGCCATTCAGGGTACGACAGAACGGGCACAATACGAACATTCGACATCCTCTTTCCGTTATCGGCCTTGAGAAGTTGTCATCATAAAGTATTATGACCATCCTGTCATCGCACACTCGAAGAGGGAAGCGTGATGGCCAACTGTAAAAGGGTTGACCACCAAACTTGCAGTACGCTGTAATATTGTTGGACCATAACATTTTTAATGAACTTTTTGATACGTTTAACGAACAAAGTATGAACATTGGTATATCCAATACCATAATACTCTCTGTGTGAAATGCCCGTTCGCAGGAGTGAATTTTACACTTAAACTTGCTAATAAGCAAAGCGTTTGTATGATAAAATAATTTTGCGAAGGTTTTACGCAGTTTATTATATCTGTATCCCTGTTTAATAAGCTTTTTAGTAATAATGCGGTTACGATTTTTGAAATCCACAATGGAGGAACAAGCCCTAGCGAATCTGATAAGTTTTATGAAATATAATCCCAATATGATGTAGCACGGGGAACATTCCCATCAAGGTGAGGATAATTAACTATATTAAAATCAAAGTCATCTCATTTGTCATATACTTTAGTGGAGACTAGTCCATTGTTTATAGAAAGATTTAAGTAATGAAATGCTGCTGCAACATCCAAAATGTTAGCCTTGTTTAATTTAAGTTCTTTAGGGTAAATAGAAGACAGCATATTATCAAAAGACGGGTTATCTATATTAAAAACGTCGTCCAAATATCGAGAAGTGTCATTAAAGGCACTGATGACCTCTGCCTGTGACATAGTGTAAAGACGCAAGATGAAATCTCTCTCAAAGCAGTACAAAAACAAGTCTGCGACAAGTGATGCACACTTCGTACCAATAGCAATACCAATAACCTGACGATATATGACATTCCCATAACGTACACAATGTTTTCAAAAAGGAAGGAAGGTGAGCGCTTCACAACCTTCAGAGCAAGTCTACATAGAGTTACGCTTAACTTGTTTATCTGTAAAGAAAGCAAGTTCAGCATTACACGCCGGAAAATAACTATTTTCCCTGGCAAAAGTTTTCTGAATTAAATTCGTAAGTTTATCTTTAATAAGATCATGTGGAAGAGTAGTGTAAAGAGTGGAGAAGTCAAACGTGCTAATTGTTAATGCTAGGTATCTTTTATTTTGAAGTTTACTTAAAACTTCATGAGAGTTTTTAATCGACAAAAACATATTAATTCCTGAATTTTGCTAATTGTTTTCACAATAATGTTTCACGTGCTCTTTAAATATATGTGGTTAGGCAAGAAGTTTAAAGTACTGACATCTTTGTAGTAGTACAAGAGGTGAAATTGGCAATGAAACGAGATATGTACGTTTTTTATGAAGTTTAGGTATCCAGTACATTGTTGGGAGCTTGTGTTGTGTTATATTAACATCAGCTCTCATCTGTTTACACTTTGCAACGTGTTCTGACACCCTTGCACGTTCAGAAATCTGCATAGAAATATATGATTTGGTAATTGTAATGTCCTGATTCAAAACATCAGCATAATGTTATCGTCATATAATGATCACATTAGTCGACGCTTTATCAGCTGGAACAAAAGCATATTTGGAATGAAGATCTTGAAGAATTTTCTTACGTTGGCGGTATGAAATTCTGGGTTTAGGTGAAAGAAGATGTCTGTTAGAGCTGTAAAAGGTAATACATTTATCAATTATATATCTTCAATCTGACAGCGACTGGAATTAAAATATATAGTAGAAGGTAATCTAAATTTAGGGCCTTTAGTTAGTAGATTCCGAAGACGTTTGTCTTTAATGATATCAAAGTTGCCAGTAATAGCATGACCAACCGGAATGTAACCAGATTTGAAGGATGTTCAATAACAGCTATCCGGTACATTTTCATCAATATGAAACACTTTTATTTCAATTAAAAATAATGCTTCTGATAGGTTTATTATACTTATAGCAGAGTATTGGTTGCTGTGTATTTTTTAAGTATTTGGGAATATAGAACAAATGATATTTTTTATTTTTCAAATATGCATTGGAGGTCAATGGAATCAATGTCTTTATTAATGAAAGGAATTTTCAAAAAAGATCTTTTATGGTCAGACTCGGTATCAATGTGAGGTCTTAGAACATGTTGAGTCTGTTATTGTATAAAAGAACCGTCCCAGTGAGAGGGTCGTTACGCAAAAGAATATTTTATCAGCTTGCTCGTTAAGGTCACTTTGTCTCGTTCCGATAACTAAGCTTACCGGATGCGCCTTCATTCACGGAGCGATATTATTACGCAAATGCTATTCACACAATCTTCCAACCATGAGTCGGTGTACCGATAAAAAATTCCTTGGCTCGGCGTGCCGCAAGAAAAAGGCGTTAAAAACTGTTTAGAGGAGGCACATCGTGTAAGAAATGTTTCCTTTTACGTTATATTGATAATTATTATTCCATTTATACGCATAATAACTTTCAAGTAATAATATTTTGGTTTAATCGAGAAATTTAAGACTACAAGTTGTCCGGAGAAGACGCCATTCGTCTAGGTTCAGTTTTAAGGCAGAATTATCACTTTCTAGTCATTTTATATACACATTTATGGAGCTTACTTTCTGCATATTTTAAATGCATAACTAGTCAATGTATTGTTGTAAACAGAGCAGCAGTCAGCATCAGTTTTTCGGAAATGGCTTGTTAGCATATTTTTCTGCATCTTGCTCAATTAAGACTGATTAAGTCTACACTGTTTTCTTAAGTATTGGTTTTAAACGTAATACAAGAGTGATGTTCTGTGTTAAAGCTCTGTCATTGTATATAAAAATGTATGCTGCAACATAGAGGTAGACCTATGTTAAAGATTACCTTGTTGTAGTGTCCCACTTATTTAGAGAGAATTTTCTGTACATTTTCAATCATTATGTACACTCATTATGTTTAAATGAGCTGGACAACTTTAATAACATGTTTAAAGTTTTTATTGTACTTGGACAATATTTTTATAATTTCTCATTAGCAGAAAAATACAACTAGCCTTAACAAGTACATGCTTCAAAACCATACACCATACAGTACAAAATATTTGTGCATATAGTCAAATATGCCCCTTTTTTTGTATTTTCAATGTTTTACCAACATGTACAGACGATGAGGTTATCATGAGACAATAAACTTAAATACTTCAAATCTGGTGGATATACTTTTCGGGTAGAGCCGATACAGTAAATTATCGATTCGTCAACACACACGCTCCGCCATCTGAAACCAAATCCGAACTTAGACAAGGCAGGCAGCTTACATAAAAGGGTACCGAAATGTATCAAGAAAAGAGACACCATCTGTTCCAGCAAACAATGACAATTTGGGATGAAATTGAAGAGGTTCTCATTGAAGCTAAAGATTACAAGCCTGACATTCATTCAATTTTATTATACTGCAAAGGCAAATCCTCTAATATGGTTGGTCAATCAAGCCGGAAAATCAATTAATGTTCCCTGTGAGCAGCCGTGTACATCCGTATTTTAAACAGTGTCGCTTAAACACTTCATTTTAATTTTTGCCGAAGAAACCTTGACTTTGATCACGGTACTGGTAAACAATTTTGACGTCATTTCTCGAGTGCTCGTGCAATATTTCGGCTTTTTACGGGGAATCTGCTGACGTGGGAAAGACCAGGACTGATATAGATAAGAAACGTGTAATTTGATGAATACTATGAAAAAAACACGATTAAAACCTTTGCAGTATAATAAATTCGATATACAGTTTCTTGCCAGGGTACATGACGATTTATTCCCGGCTAGTAAAATCATGTCAAACCTCGCCTAACGGCTCGGGTGACATGGTTTTCCTTAGCCAGGAATAAATCGTCATGTACCCTGTCAAGAAACCGTATAACTAATAAAGTCCATCGAAAGAGAAATCAAGTCTTCTATTTCAAGAATATAAGAATAAATGTGAAAGTGTCCTTGAATTTTCGGACGTGCAAACAAAACTGAGTCTAAGATAAAAAGTGACGTCATTATAACCATGTGACAAATAAGTGTTCTCTCATATTGTAGATATAAGACATATGAATCGTTTGATACCAAAAACAATGTATGTTTTTGTTTTTATCATTCAGTTCCTATATTTGTTTCCCCTACCATCATAACTAAAACATATTTTTTAGCTCAATGGTACACTTTTAAATTGGAAAATAATGTATATATTCCATTATATTTAGGTGTCGTTTTGTCACTCTTTCTGGTACACCCAAGTCCAATTTCCTATACCTAGCTCAAGGATTAAGTAGGAGTAGACATCTTCGGGCCCTGGCAAGTTTTAACCAGAAAAACAAGAGGAGGTGCTGCAAACAGTAAGAGGTGGAATGCATTGCTTGAATACTAGAGCAGTCCACATTGTAGTTATAGAAGAAATATCAAGCTTATGCTTCATCTATACCCTCCTTTGGTTTCTGTCCAGTGAAAATATCCCGCCCAGATAGAGGCACCAACTTCGTATTCGTAGGCGCAGTAGACAATCTGAACATCAACGCTATCAAGGTTCAAGATGCAACGTTTTCTGCATGATTGCGGGATTAGCTTGATTGTCAACGCCCCCCCCCACCCCCACACACACACACACACGTTTCTCACATGGGTGGGGTTAGGGAACGTAGATAAGTCTTGCCCGCAAGGTGTTAGATTCATTTATGTTAGAGTCGCGACACAATCCTTTGACTCATGAAACTATTACGACTTCCATGGCTGAGGTCGCAGCCATTCTGAACAATCGGCCACTAGGACACATCTCAACAGACCCTTCTTCTGCAATTAATGGTTTTGAGACCTTCCATGCTTCTCACTCGTTAGGCTGACTTGTTGCCTGAGGTCTCAGAGGACATTGGTGAAAAAGACGCATTCAAAGCGTAGTGGAAAAGAGTTAAATTGCTCGCAAATACGTTCTGGCGAATCTGACCCAGAGATTATCTGAATCTGCTCCAGACTCGAAAGAACTGGCATCACGACCCTCCAAATTTGAAATAAGGCGACATTGTGCTACTGAAAGATGCCGCCTTTCACCGAAATCATTGGCTGATTGGAATCATTGACCACGCGTTCGAAAGATTCCCTTCCTTGAAATGTGACCATAGAGGGTCTAAAGTAGAAAGTACCTTCTGAGACATTGTATCTGCCTTAGTTTAAATAGCTCTGATAAAACCGACTAGTCATTTACTAGTTGTTTAATTGATATAGATGATCGTGTCCACTGTGTTCACTATAGTGGACATTCCGATGGAAAAAAACAACATTTACCCATGTTCAGAATAGAAACCAACTACGAAAATTAAGAGAGGCCACATATATAGAATAAAGACAATCAGAAGAGCGACAATGTATTGATCACTTTCTGTCTGCAGACAGATTGGTTCCTAAGTGGATACAACTGGATTTTTTTGATTTTTTGATTTTTTGATTTATTTTTTAGGAATCCCAAATGGGAGCTCCCTTCAGGTATTTTAATTTGAGATCTGTGTTTACTGCCTCAGTCAGTCAAACTAAAACTAATGACACATTTATGTGTAAAACCTATTGTCAAAAACAATCTAGAACAGTGTTATTTTGCTGCGACAGTCAGTCAAACAAAACCAATTGAAACATAATACGTGAAAGGTGTCATTTACAATAAGGTTAAATACAGGGTTGTGTTTGCTGCCTCCAACACATTCTAATGATACAAATGCATGTAGGGCGCCATGCTACAATTCAGAATAATCCAATATTGTGTTTGCTGCCTCAGTCAGACAAACAAAACCTCATGATACATACACTTGAAGGGCGCCATGTTATAATCATACCCCACCACCTGTGGTGGGGGCTATATAGGAATAACATTGTCTGTTCGTCAGTCCGTCCGTCGGTCGCTCGGTCTATCTGTCGCAGGCCATTGGTACAAATGAATAGTGGAGCATTACTCCTAAACAGCATTACCTAGAAACACCAAATTTGAGTGTGGATGCATCTTGGTGAGCCAGAGAGTCATGTACCAAAACTAGGTCACTGCGACCTTGACTTTGACCTTTGACCATATAGTATGAAAATTGTGTCCAGGCCATATTTTCTTAACTATATGCCCTAGAGACATTTAATTTGGTACACTGATACAGCTTAGGAAGGCGGGCTGTCATGTTCCAGTATGAGGTCATTGTGACCTTAACCTTGACCTTTGGCCTATATAATAGAAAAGCTGTGTCAGGGTTATAACTCTCAAACAACATTACCTAGAAACACCAAATTTGGTGTGTGAATGCATCCTAGTGAGTCGGAGTGTCATGTACCAAAACTAGGTCACTGTGACATAGACCTTGAACTGTGACCCATTTAGTATGAAAACTTTGTCTAGGCCATATTTTCTAAACTATATGCCCTAGATACTTTAAACTTGGTACACTGACACATCTTAGGAAGGTGGTCTGTCATGTTTCAGAACTAAGTCATTGTGACCTTACCTTTGACCTATACAATAGAAAAACTGTGTCCGGGCTATAACCCACAATCAGCATTACCTAGAAAACCAAATTTGGTGTGTGGTTGCATCCTGGTGAGCCGAAGTGTCATGTACCAAAACTAGGTCACTCTGACCTTGACTTTGACCTTTGACCCATATAATATAAAACAATTGTCCAGGCCATATTTTCTTAACTATATGCCCTAGAGACATTAAACTTGGTACACTTGATACATCTTAGGAAGGCGGTCTATCATGTTACAGTATTAGGTCACTCTGACCTTGGCCTTGACGTTTGATCTATATAATAGAAAAACTGTGTCCGGGCTATAACTCCTACATGGCATTACCTACAAACACCAAAACTGGTGTGTGGATGCATCTTAGTGAGCCGGAGAGTAGAGTAAAAACACTAGGTCACTGTGACCTTGACCTTTGACCAATATAAGATTATTTTATTTGTCCGCAACATATTTCCTTAAATATATGCCATTGAGTGATGTTTTAACTGTATTCATTGTAGAAAAGAGAAAAGTCAAGACTATTACCATCTTTTATATATCTTTTAATATTTTCACCATCAAGAACAAATGCTACATTGTGGGGGTATCATTCACCTTCAGTGATAGTTCTAGTTTGCAATGATTTGTTGTAACTCTTTAATCAGGTGAGTGATATAGGACCATCATGGTCTTCTTTTTATGTTACCCTTTGCTATCACTTTATGTATTTTTACATGTTTGTTTAAGTTAGATAGTTTGCATGAAAGCTTTACAAGTATAAATGTACTCAGACTCACAAGAGTCAAGCATGTCAAGTCAAGTGCTTAAACCCTTTTGCTGCTAAAATTTAAAGTATTGGGTTGTAACTGGTTTTAGATCAACTATTTTAACGAAATAAATAATAAACAGAAATAATTGAATAAACTTTAGCTTTTCTGAAACATTACTATTTGGGTTTTGTTGCAAAAATGTGAAGTCCCTGATCAGACGCCGCCTTCTAAGTCGGTGTCTGATGTGGGAGTTCACTTTTTGTAATGTCAACTGAAGTCGCCTATGGCAATGAAAGGGTTAACTATCTTCTCCATGCACTATTTTTAGACTCTTCTACAATGAAAGTATATGATGAGCAGCAAGACAGTCTAGGAGAAAGGAAGACACTAATTTTCAATGGCTTTGAAAACATTGTGGAAAATGGCGTATTTGCTCAATATATGAACAAATGCTCTATTTTCAATATTTTTTTCCACTGAGGCATCAACAGGTGTATCTATGGAGTAGGTGAAGTGAAGAAGACAAAGCCATCAGTATTGTTTAACTTTTGGCAAGCGAAATATTAACCCTTCACTATATGAATATTCATATGAACCCCTAGCCCGCTGCTAAAATTGCCGTCTGCTAAAATTGTCCTCTGCTTCATTTTTAGATGTTGGATTTACTTAAAAATTGGTGAAAGTATTGTCTGAGTGTCAAACAGCTTGGATCCAGATCAGATGTCGAGTTACTCAGCATCTGATCTGGATCCAGGCTGTTTGAAAAAATACCTCAGTCGTGAATGGTGGGCTAAGGGTTAAGACTCCATCCCTTTGGATAATTATTCAACAATTTTATTATATTCAGCATATAGATTAGGCCGTTATTTTCCATTGCAGACAGTACTGTAGACTTAAGGCTCCCCAACAATATATGGCATTATGCTTATAGTTTCTTACATGTGTAATATTCCCTCAATCACAAAAGTTCGAAATGCAAAAGAGCCATATAAAGCTTTTTTGCATGACATCATGCATAGAGCCTGTAATTGTAATAAACATGGAAGGGCAAGTTACGCTTAGAATAATGTAGTAAGCTTCAAAAACAGAAATCAATTTTTCAAAAAATGTCACATTTTCTCATGGAGTCAAAGATATTACAGATATTGTTCTGAAAGTGGCAAACAATGCAGACTGCCACCATTGAGTTTCTACTGGAACCCTCTGATTTATGGCCAAAACTGTTTTGCAAAATTATCTACAGTGGTCTACAGGGTTGTATATCAAGTTATTTATATTTGATTATTTTGTGTCTCATCTAACTTACTCCTGAATCTCAGCATATACATTTTGTTGAATGAATATTGGCTTCATTTACATGATTTTGGGACCTCCGAGACTGAGGGGTTATAGTCACCCTTGCTGTGAGTAAGCCTTTCGGCTAGCATGCGGTAGGTCAGTGGTTCTACCCAATTGTCCGTCTGGGCAACTCAGACGGTTTTCTGGGGTCTTCCTCTACTAGTAATTTGTCCCAAATTGACTGGAATGCTGTCTAAGCGACGTAAAACCCAACAAAAACAAACAAACAAAACAGAATTTGATAACCTTTAGCTCCATATCTATGGCATTCTGCAAACAGTGGAGACTCTGATCAGACAGCTCCAATAGGAGCCGTCTGATCAGGGTCTGCACTATTTTTCTTATTTTACATGCCTAATATCATACAATAGACGGTTAATATTCTAAGGGGGTTGAGTCATGACAGAAATATTCCTGAAGTAAGAAAAGGGTTAACCCTTCCACTGCCATGACTTAAGTGACTTAAGTCGGCATTGCAAAAAAGTGAAGTCCCGGATCAGACGTACTAGAAGGCTGTGTATGATCAGGAACTTCACTCCTTTTGGAAAAGCCAAAGTTTATGTAAATATATCCGTTATTTGTTTCGTTTGTTTTTATTCAAAACCAGTTACAACCAGCAATTGTTAATTTGGCAGCAAAACGGTCAATTATGTCAATGTTCAGAAAGAGCTTGACATCTCATCTGGGTTAATATCCAAAATATAACCCTTT
>JAULCE010216299.1:0-11269 GCA_032359355.1 Macoma nasuta | reverse complement strand
AACGGATCAGCACATTATTTGTATTGCACAAAATCAAAACAAAATCGTATTTTTGAGGGAAAACATGCCTTTAAGCGCCTCTCTCACTATTGACTTTTGAACACATTATAGCAAATTTCCATACAATTCCTATTAGAGCTATGGTTTACTATATAGTCAATCAACATATGATGCCTGATCCAGACCCAAGCTCTAAGAAATATACCATATGCGACAAACAGTTTCTCAAAAGTTGATTACAATTCATACAGAAAAAAATGATGAGTAGATTTGGGACACTCTCAATATTGACAAACCCTTAATAATTAAAATAAATACCAACGGAAGTGATCAAAATACTAATGTATTTGTCCAGTCAATTGATCGAATTATTTCTCTGACTTATGTCTAGCTTAAATAATAATAAAAATAATAATGGTGTCACACAGTGCATCAATGCTAATCACAAAGAAAATATACCCATCTGTAAGTGTACACCTGGTACCTTATGGACGTGTTTGCCCATCTATAACATAACTTCTTTTCAGCAGGCTTGTAGCCGACAATTGAAGTAACATGTTGTAAGGAAGCATATATAAACATACGTTTGATAATTGTTTTGTTGTATAATCTACTATTCCACCCGGTTAAAACCATCACATATACCTCGGCAACCTATCTAACACGGGTCAATTCTAAAAATACAAACACACATGAAGTGAACTGCTTGTGAAAATATGGATTATAGGAATATATTTACATTTTCTTCAGCGGGGGGATTAACACTTCCACGCTAGATAATTTTGATTTCTGCTAAAACTACTTAATTTGGACAATACAATTCCCGATTCGGGAATAAAAAACTTGATTTTCTATATATTCGGGTCCAGATCAATCTCCAGTAGGCATGCTATCTAATATGGCGCTAAACTGTGAAAACGGATAGCCGTGCGAGCAGGAAAATGATTAAACTATGTGGTTATAAGCACGGGGTTTATCGTAGTATAGAAATCCAGTAAAGGGTCTTTTCCATACTATAATTATATAGATTTCCTACGTAAAGTTCTTTTAGAATTTCTCTGTTTTTTCGAAAGATATTGGTGCTTTTATCAAGTTTGAAATGCAAAATTACTAATGGCAATATCTGTACTAATAAGCGGTGACATTTTTTTCTCTGTGCTGTTTCTGACATTGACGGCAAATCCAACACAAAATCGAGTCCATTTATTTAGTAGAATATACAAACTTTACTCGTAACTAATAAACACATATTTTTGCTTCCAGAACTTTGCCTCAAATCAACTGATTGGTCATTTTTGAGCACAAGTTCAAATGTATAATACACAAATCCCGGTGTTATTGTTACAATTTTAACACATTACTCAACAGGTTTATTGCCATTTAGCAGGCAACAATGGAAACATAGTGTTACGAGCAAATGCTCCATTTTCTAGATTGTTTTCAAAACAATTCAAAAAAATGATTTTCTGTTTGCCTAAAATTTAAACTTTTTGTCAGATTAATCCATTGTGAATGAGACTTAACAGAGCATGTAGATTCAATGGTTAATCTTACTTAAATACTCACTTTTAACGAACACAAAACTTCCGTAATCTTGTCACGGTCGCGTGCTATTGTCAAACGTAAACACCCAAGCTTTCCATCCATCTTCCTTCTTCATCACAGAATCCTCTATTACTTCTGTGTTAGATGACTTTCTTATTTCATGTAAAACGTTGTCTCCACCTTTTATTGTAGCAAGGAACAGCACTACCTTCACCCTGTGTCCTGGTAGGCTGCTGATTAAATTCCTCAAACCTTCATCTGTTATTGAGCATGCGCGCAATCTAACATATTCTAATTTCTCCATTGTGGCCGACAAACTAATTTTGTTCAAACAACCAAAGTCTATGTCGCGCAGATTAATTCTTTGTAAACTGTGAAGCTGCGGTAAAATTTTAATAAGTTGCTGGGAATCTTTGATGTTGCTACATGTCAACTCCCTTAGATTTCTGGCAGATTCAAGATATTTCATCATGGACGTCTGAGCAGATAGCTTGTCAGGTAACCATATATCACATTTCTGTAGAGATTGAGGGTTTAAGTTGACGTCACCAACTGGTAAAAGAGACATTTCGACTGTTTGAAGATTTGTGTTACATGTAAAATCCAACGCAAAACATTTCCCTTTGTACGAGTGTGTCTTCTCACAAGATATGCTGTAAAGTTTAACCTGCCTAAGGTTATGTGATGATGAGCAAAATTTGCAGAAGAAATGCCACTGTTGGTTTGAAAGTTTTACATAGGTCAATGCAAGAGATGAGAGTTTTGCTGTGAAAGTTTCACGAAGTGTTTTCCCTAGTCGCGACAGATCTAGATGCTCGCCATATTCTCCAGCAAGACCTAACGTTACCAGTGTGTCCCGATTTCTCACAATCATTTCATGAATGCTTTTACTCTTTATTCCACTGTTATACAGAACAAGTTTTTGCAAACGTTGACACTGTTTTAGTGTTTTCAGAACATATGATGCACCTGGTTTTCTTTCCATACGTAATGATTTTACGCTTTTTATGTCTAAACGTCGGATATCGATGTTACGATTCTGGTTTTCAGCACGCCGCCTCGAGTTGTTGAGAAATATATCTGACAAGATAACCGTGGCATTTTGTTGAGTGGCCGGGATAATAATATTCTGTATTTTCTTAATCAAGTCGTCATGAGGAGTGTCAAATGACTGTCTGTATTCCTGCACTCTGGGGTCCTCGTCAACTCTTTCAGATATCAAACAAGACAACTGGTATGTGACGTTCGTGTTATATATTAGATCTAGATGGCTGCAGAACAGGATAACCTTGTCAAGTTCCAACGCTCGATCCAAGTTGCTGGTAACGGAACGAATATCATCTAGATCTGACCTTTGATTATCGTTTTGGCGAGAGAGGAAAATAGAGGCAAAATATTCCTGGTTTGTCTTGTGAGGGAAACTGACAGATTTTTTCTCTTCTGTAGGATTTTTTACTAAAAACCTGCGTTGAGTGAGAATTCCTATTTTTAAACAGAGCTCTACTTCCTTAGTAGAGAGTCCGTAAATGGTGGTTACTTCATGGTTAAATACGAGACACATATCCCTGTCTTTGCTAAACAATGTATGGTATGCCATTTTTGCCACTTTCCACAGAAGCTCTCCGTAATCCTTACAGGGACAATGATCGGAACGGTTGCAACTGGGAAATTTCCGTAAACTATTTCCCACATATTCTGGTAATTCTTTAGTTTTGACAGCCGTTAATATTTGGTGATGAATCACACTACTGTATATTTCAAACTGAGAGCCACCGAAAGAGTCTCCGCTAAACCAAAGACCTACCATCTGTATGACGAGTAATGGGGTGTGCACAAAGTGGTGCAGTTGCTTGTTCTCCATGGCTTGTATAAAGTCATCACCGGATTTCATCTGGCCATCATCAGAGCCTGTGTTCAAGATTTTTAAGACATTGTTTGCAAGGTTTATTGTGGAGGTTTTTGTAAGACCAACGATCTTAATACGTTGATCAACACCTGTAAGATGTGATCTCAATGCCTCAATTTTCCATGGCCTACTGGTTGTGACTATACAACTTTTGTTATGCAGGCCTATGTGAGGAACTCTTGTGGACCCAAGTTCATCAAGAGAGTCCATCACGATTAAAGTCGTTGTTTTTGAGAGGACTTTATATAAATCTTCTACGCTGCATATATATCTTAGATCAAGTTGTTCGTGTATAAGCGTTGCTATTTCGTCAGACTTCGGTGCCTTTCTTGGAATTGATGCATCCCTCAAATTAATGTAAAACAGCAGTTCGAACCTCTTCAGTGTTTTCTGATCCTTTGTTAATGTCGCTTCATCTAGAGTGTAGCCACTACACCAGAGTTTGACCAGATGTTTGCAAAATGTACTTTTTCCAATCCCAGGCTCTGCACTTATTAATATGTTTTTACATTTGTTACCATCCTTTTGAAAAATATCATCGACTGCAGCTATACCGGCCTGTTTGCCAGAGTTTTCCTTTGCTTCAGTTATTCTGCCATCGTCGATAAGTTTGAATTCTTGTTCAACATATAGCTCTTCCAAGTCGAGACTCTTCTCCGGGAAAATAGTTATGCTTTGAAACCTCCCTTCATATGCAGAAAGCAGGTTTTCCCGGAGATCTGGAATTACAAATGAAACATATAAACTGTGCATGTACAATAAAATCACATTCGCTCTCTGGCGTTCGAAAAGGTCTATTTTCATTATATTCCTAAATAATGACTCAGTTGATACATGCAAGTGACTCAAGTAGGTGACTTTAAGCGATCGGTCGTCATGGCAATCCTTAAATTAAATTATACTGGAATTTAGTTGCTTCCTGGGGAAATTGTCGATCTTGATTCATTGTACCATTATCCTGGCATTTAACTGTAATAATCCGTACAAGGCTTAAAACGTTAACCGGCTTTCTTTTTAACTAAATGAGCGGAGCTTACATATTGTTTTGAAGCAATGTAATAACTGCCTGAAAACGAACCGGGTGTTAGATACCCGCACGGTATCAATTTTTGCGCAGTCAGGAATGAGTCATATTCCACTCTTGGTTGTTGTTTAAAAAGGCGTTTGTGACAGGATATGTGATTTGCCTGATAAAAGAGGTGTGCGTGGCGGCAAATTCTTATCAATCAACGAGCGACTTTTAATTAAGCCTATGAACGTTATCGTTATAAAAGATGAAAGTAGAAAATGATCATGCAGGCTATGTTAAACACATCTTACCCGACCCCTCTTATAAGCTTACATAAATGGGAGAACGATTCAAGGCCAAAGACACAAAAAATGTCTACACCTGCAGCAAAAAGAACACAAACACATCACTTTCGCCAGTCAATCAGTTACAATATACATGTACAACATCACGTTAAT
The DNA here is from genome assembly GCA_032359355.1 of Macoma nasuta. Classification (NCBI taxonomy): domain Eukaryota; kingdom Metazoa; phylum Mollusca; class Bivalvia; order Cardiida; family Tellinidae; genus Macoma; species Macoma nasuta. Next base: position 6,351 of record JAULCE010216299.1, on the reverse strand, counting down.
TTAAGGATATTTTGTTAATCCGGTATCAGTGATTAAAAGTAGGAGAGAAGGTCTTGCAGGACACACCACATACAAAACAAACAGCCATCCGAACAGCACCGAAAAAGCTTCTCTATCAACACACTCACACTCACACACGTACACGTACACATTAACCCACCCACACACACACACACACACACACACACACACACACGAGCCCAAACATACGCAACATATGATAACACAAAAAGACAGACATAAACGAGGGTGAAGACAGGAGTACCGCCTTGTAACGAAACGTCAGTGGCAAAAACGCCACTGGGTGTATAAACTGGTTTAGGGGCGCCTAACCTCACTCTTATCCCATCATCACGTACAGTGTAAATAAACGTTACCCCCGTCCGACTTCTCCACATCATCAGTGATGGAAAATCCACTTGTAAAACATATGTAAAACATAGACTTATAAACAATCATATACTGTTTTCGCCAATCATCAATGTACTCAATGAATTGTCAGAAATCAGACTAACTGTATAAATGGGCACGACAGAACGGGCACAATACAACGATCCGACATACTCCTTTCGTTTCCGGGTTTCAAAGTAGTCATTATAGAGAATCATGACCTTCCTGTCGTCGCACAAGCCATGAATGACCGACTGTAAAAGGGTTGACCACCAAACATGCAGTGCGTTGTTATATTGTTGGATCCTAGCCCTTTGGGTCATAAGCCACTTTCTAATCATGAGCAGCTGAAAAAGGTGTGTTAATTATTTAAAATATTCAAATTATACTAATCTTACTATATAGGAGACACTGAAGACCACATTGCTCTTGTCGTCTTATATATCTAATACTGGAGCGTTAACAATAAAACTGAGTCAAATATTTTCATGAACAGTCAAATATCTCCGTGTATAACTTTATTTTTGAGTGATCACAAAAGATTGCACTACACATCCCCGTGCTCGAATCAATTACTAAGGGTCATCACAATTTATTTATATTAAAATTTGTGTTTTCCTGTCTAGTGAATTTTCATCATATACTTTTTTTTATTGTGGATGAATCTAAACGTAACGTTTGGAGTGAAGGGTTAAGGAAGAAAAATGCAGATCCGGCAGTGCCAACGAAACTTTGTTATCATAAGGAAACAAGCGTAGAACTTCACGGAAGTACTTCAGAGGGAGGGATTTATACACATTATCGACATTGGAGGACATTTCTGAAGAGTGCATGGAAAACAAAAGTATCGATTACCGGATTACAGCAGACGGAAAGGGTTGCGCATTTATGTTATTAAATTTAAATGATACCAAATTTCGACATCTTCTAGATGATGTGTTTACAACAACTGCAACTCCATTTTTGCGTCTCGTGGCTTACATTCATATTTATGAAGATAATTTCTGGTTAAAAAATGTTATCGAAATATTGCTCGTTTTCGTTGACCTATATTTGTAATTAACAACTGAGCAAGTGTATTCTTATGAAATTTATTGAAAGGCACCCGAGGAAGAATTCAATTGCATAATCATGTTTTATAACGTGTGATGTTAAAAAATATATATTATGAATGTCACTCATTAATATGTCCGATAGTACCAAAAACCTACTCGCTGCGTTCGAATATGGGTTTAAATCTATTTGTTTTGAAAATGTGGATATATTTGATAAATAATGATACATTCATCAGGAACTGCGTATTTAAGAACAAAATTGGTGCCAAACAGATAATATAGAAGGGAAAACATGTGCCTAGACATTCGTTCCTGTCGCTATTATTTGAATTGAATTTCATAAAGATATAAATGTATTTCAATAATGACCTGGATTAAATATTAGTTGTGTCCGTGAAAACAAATGTTCTATTTGTCAATCTGTTTTGTATGTTTACTTAATTGTCCCTAAACATCTGACAAAATTTCGTTTGTGACGAACGAAAGTATTGCGACGACAAACGCTCTAATAAGTAAGTCCTATTTTTCATTAATTGTGTGCAAAACTTATGTCCAAAATTGTGACGTGTAGATGGTATGGTTGATATTCTTAAGTGCAGCACAATCTCTTTAGTGGTCTCTTAAAGTTATTTCGGTGCCTAACTAGCAGAACTTAAAAAGTAAAACACCGAATATAACTTAAAAATCCCAGGCCCAGCAGCGCTGTCATTCCGGACGCGTAGTTTAAAGACACAATCACAATTATTATGCCACGTTGATGCCTTGAAACTGCTATATTAGAATAACTGTTTACGTTTGACAATTTATTTTACATCATACAACAGCTAATTTACCACTAGGTAAACATGCTTTTACCTCAAACTATATTTTAGGTAGGGGTAATTTGCGAATCGTTCGGTGAACCAAGTTGTCTGTATCACGAATACAGAGGAAAATAATTGTCATATAAAATATAAAGATCTGGCAATTTTCATAGTCAGAGTTTTTTTATGAGAAGTAAAGCCGGGTGAAACTTGACGTCAAAATGTATATTTGCAACTTCGCATTGTGTCCATTGAGCCGTTGACGTAAGAGAAACCTGAATGATCATTTATTTCCATACATGCAAGCGTGCTGTATATATAGTACTTCACAATTAGGGTTAATGGCAGCTTTGGATTATATTATTATACAAAGTGTGGCACTTACCCAATACCTTCCTTGGTACCATGGGTTTTATATTCTCTGGACATTTGATCTTGGCTAGGAATGGGCAATGATTAACATCTGTACATACATGGCCGTCAATCTTTCCTGTCAAAATATTTAACTATTTAGAATCGTGTGTGTGGTCAGATATGTTTGCTTCTGACATGCAAGATGATTATAATGAGTGGTTATAAGATATAGTAAGGTTAAAAACATAATTCTAGCATTTTGGTTACGCGCTTTATCTGCTAAATAGCAATATAGCATTTTATGTGTTTTTTCTTCTTTAACTGAATCTGGCAATCTGTATTTTCATAACGCAGACAGTAAAAATTACGATTTAAATTCATTTTCAAAAATCATGTTCAAAATCGAGTAGTTATTTTCATATAATAACCATTAATTCTGAAATGAAAATATACGCTTCAGACAAATATAGGTTAAATATATTTATCCTACTTTCACTAAACGTCTAAAACTGATATACATGTAATGCTCAATAGGACTGATATGATAATGTCAGTGACGTCTGTGCTAGTGTGATCCAGGAGATGATAATGAATGTCAGTGGCATATGTGCTAGTGTGATATGTTGTTAATAAATGTCAGAGCAATATAGCAGTGTATCATTGAAGCACAATTTGGACTGTGGTGTAAAGGGCTGAAAAGGTACACCATATATATACTGTGATGGCATAAGGGCTATGAATAAGTGTCAGTTACATTTATACTGTTTTATTACTTTACCTTTCTTTTCTTCATGAATTTTCTTTTCCATACATTCAATAAACCTCAGGAGTTCTTCATGCCCTGTCATTGCGAGACTTTTCTTGAATATGATATATCGTCTAGGGCATTTTGCTGTTTCGTCGATTATTTTTTCAATTCTCGCAGAAGTAGTTTGTTGTTCCTTTTAAAATATTGCCGATAAAGCTTGTAAATATACATCGTCATTGAGAAAAATACAGTAACAGACCGACATAAGCCTCCTCCATCAGATTAGTCGAACACAACTAGCTTAAATAACGAGATGATTAAGACATCCACAATTCTAATAAGAAATCTTCAATCTGTTCTTATAATATAATCCAATAACCATAACACTTAGAACCGGGTATAATCACATTTTCTTTCAGGGTAGTTCAGCGTATGTGTACGAGATTTTACCATTTTAAAAGATTCTATTAATAATCGCAGTGCTTAAAGATCTATAAATGACGGAGTAAGAAGCATTATACATTCGTATTGATAAAAGTAGATCCTTCACTAATGAAATGCAAATTATCCTGATCTTGATAACGTCTATGATCTAATATGAGTGCTTACTCCGAATTATGATATGAAAAGTACATAAAAAGGTCAAGCAGTACCAGCCACATACAAAACAAACAGAGACAGGTCATAACACGATTGCGATTAATGAAATTAATGAGATGTAGCATGGCAAACAGTTGACTTAAACGCATATAACGAGCGTCTTAAGAAGGTTAATAATTTCAAAATAAGATAAATAAAACATACTGGTAAATATGAATTGATTTAGCATCCGGCCATGTTACAATATGTTTATGTTCTGATAAGAACAAGGAATATGCTTAGATATGTTATGGTTAATATTATATATTTGTATGGCATAACTTACGAAGCTAATGTGACGTAACGTCGCAATTTATTTTGCGATGTTCACGGGACAAAATTCACTCGTGAATTATTGAATTTGGCGTTACGTCATTATGATGTAACATTATTTTAATTTCTATATAAAGAAAACAATTGACAGTGTCTGTAACCGTTGGGAATTCCAGAAATGAATCTAATGTTAGGGTAGTATGTTATAAACAGAATATTTCATCCGTGTCCATGAATTATTGGATTTATAACCATTGTCTTTTGAAAACAATAAAAAAAAACTCGACATGTCAAGTTTTTTTTATCGTTTTCAAAAGACTCATTTAACAAATATAATTATTCATGAGCACTCATGTAAGATCCTCTATAGAAATAACGACACCTGAAAGACATTGATTAAGTATAATTTAGGCTTGTCATACCTTTAGTATTGTATGTACCCGTGATCTTTATTCACCGTGGAATATGGGGTACATGTACGGCACTCCTTATATTAACATATACTTTTCATGTACAAATGCCTGTCAAAATAATCAGAACAAGTAAACAAGTTTCAAACACTTAACCCAAACACTCGACTTACCTTAATATCCCTTACATGAATTTCAGTGAACTCTCCGAAGAATGTTTCTTGGATGAACACGTCAAGAACATCATTTGGTTTTAGATCTGTTTTTATTTTAATGCGATTCCGTCTCATTAAATCTTTGACAAAGTCTCCTGTAAAAAGAATATATAACGTTATTTCGATACAATCAATAACTAGTTAAGTTAAAAGTGCTGCATTTAGGCCGGGGATGGGGTCGGGAATTAACACATTTTAAGGACCCTCCCATTATGCCTAAGATGGGAGATTGTATAAAAATGCACATAGAATAAAACACATCTTAAAATTTTAAACAATATCAATATAACTGTCATGCTGTACAATATAGTCCCAATGTGTTTTAATACTAGTTGAAGTTTCGATCTTGCGCAAGTTTCGGTAAAATGTTAAGACACCAATTGACAAAACAGTAATTTATATTCATATGCGTCTCTGGTGGTCATAAACAAGTTAGCCGAATTGATGCAATTTTATCCAAACAACATAGGTGGTCTGTCGTCTGGGCATGTGCTGCAGCCACCATAATATTTTGATTTTGATTTTGTTTTAATGCAATACATGTATATCAATTATCACTTTCAGTTAATTAAGTACCGGTCGACAATGGTAACAACGACGTTATATTCATCAAGGTTACTGTTACATGTGTCTTTAAATGCCGGATAATATTATTCTCGTTCAGTGTAGACACTTTTCTCTTTTTTTACCTTTATGGCGTCATATTCTGACATCATTGCAGGTTTTATTTTTCCAACACAGCAAAAATTCATTAAGGTAAACATTTTATATACTTTTCCCATATCTTTTAAACATTGCCCGTAACGAGAAAATACTCCCTTTCCTGCAATAATTTCAATACAAATTAAACATGACATTTTACTTTTACCTAGACTTCCCTGTTCATCAGTCTAATATAGCATGTGAAGGAAATGGTTAAAACCCTTTACTCCACAAAGGCGCCTTTCAGCGTTTCTGGAAATGATAACTTTTGCAAAACAATGTAAGAAATAGAGCATTCGCTCGTAACGAGCAAATGCTCCATTTCCTACATAATTTTAAACCGGGACTTTTTTTCTTTCGCCTTGATTCTTGTTTTTCATCAGATTCTTTCCTTGTGTATTGGTCTAAAATCACTTGTGAAGGAGAGAGTTAAACAGTTCATCTCATTATACATTCAATGTGATATCCTGCATGGCCATGGCCTGAAACATTCAATGTTAGACTCTCGTGTCCAATATTTGGCCCATCTCCAAGGTGCAATAAAATTTGAAAGCTTCTAAGTAATATTGTAACTTAAATTAAGGGCAACTTAAAGAGAAATTTTCAGACTGGATTTTTTGTTCAACTCAGTGAAAATTGTGTCGCTTATGTATGTATAATCTGATAAAATAAAATTGAATGTAAATTTGATAATAAAATCCCCAATTTTTCTTTCTTTTGGATCTTATAAAGTTAAGGAATATTTGAAATTCTTAGGAATCT
>JAULCE010216188.1:0-11271 GCA_032359355.1 Macoma nasuta | reverse complement strand
GGTCTGCACTGTTTGCAAGTGTAGAGCACATTCTATTTCACATTTAAATGCATATTAAATTGTAACTTTCATGATAAGATGCTGCGCTTATATCAAAGAAACGGGTCCGGGTCTACACTTTTTGATATGTCCTATCCTTTGCTCTAAAGGAGCGCCTTTTTGTCGCCTCTGTATCAGACGACAGTCACTATTGAACACATTGTAGCATATGGAGCACTCGTAACGAGCAAATGCTCCATATCCTACAATGTTTCCAAAATAATTCAAAGATGACTGTTTCATTTTGCTTAGATATTCACCTATTACACCAGATTATTTCCTTGTGTATAAGTCTAAATAGAGCACACGCTGTATAGGGCAATAGCTAGTTCAGAAACATGTATGTTTATCTTAAACTAACTTAATACGGACAATGAATAAGCGTACTCATTCCCAGACTCTAGGCTAAACAATGGCCCGCAAGCCTTCTACCACAACCCATTCTCAGACCCGAGAATGGTTCCTACCTTCTACCACTCTGGTAGAATACGGGAGCCATCATGTAGTATGGAAATGGATTGTTGAAATCCAGCACATTAACATAATTCATCAAGCTGAACAATTTGCAAAGTTTGGAACTAAAAACTTGATCGGCGTCTGATCTGTCTCCAAACAGTTTGGAACTCATGGTGATAACATCTTAAAAACAGACCTGGAAATTGTGATATTGTTTTATATATTGCATTTATTTGCGTTACGTTCGCGTTTCAACTGGAAAGAATAACGTTCCTTCCACTGTAGCAATGTACAGTCAACCCTATATTGAGCGGCCGATAAAAGACGGGATATAAGTGACATTTAAGACAGGTGGTTACTTAACGCAGAACGAAAGAAAGCTCTCAAAAGAGCTTTCTGCATTACTTTGGTTTTGCATTAAGTTTGGCACCCTATCGTTTATAGTCGCTATAATATCATATTTGATGACCTCTTAAGACAGGTTTGACTGTATTTCATAATGGACCAGCCGCCCGCAGCACGTTATAAGTCAAAGTCTTTTTAACTAGTAGATCCGGATAGAAAATCAATAACATTCAACGCCATGTATATTTCCAGTCGTCATAAACAAGTACGATATGCATGATAAACTGAAAGCTAACAAGTAAACCCTTGCTCAGAAAATTGTCGTCTGCAAAAAAAATCTCGTCTGCGTCACTTTTAAACGATCTCCGGTACTGGGTGTCAAGCAGCTTGTTTCCGGATCAGACGCCGAGTCTCTCGGCGTCTGATCTGGAAAAAAGCTCCTTGAATATTATTTTATTGATCAGCAGGATAAGGGTTAGCATGCTTCAGTGCAGATATCAGTTGGTAAGTTTTAAAGATAACACCTGCACATATGACATCCTTGTTAATAATGCAGCTTCGGATGGCATTGCATAACACCGTGAGACTAAAATTTACCCTTTCACCTTATACGCGACTTTCACAATGTAGCCCCAAAATATCAGCCTTCGCCTTCAACTGACGGTGGCTGATCTTGGCTAATAGTATTTGTCCCGACCTTAATGCTCAATGAGACTGGCATCTGAGTATATTTTTTTTTCTTAATCATCATAGTTTATGTTTTTGCCTCAATATTTCATCTGAACATAATTGCAGACTGCTTTAAACTTTGCGATAGAGGTGTCATCTAATGGAAAACTAAGGTACAGAACAAAACATTACAAACTTCAGACACATTTCTACATAATAAGACCGTATAGTTTGCCTTTTCGCTCTGTTTTTCTTAATTAATGTGTACAATATTACCCCAATCGTTTTTAACAATAAATATAAATGATCCCGTGGGACACAAATGCCCCATGTCCGCATCAATTTCGTGACTTTAGGCCTTCAAGTATATTTTGTAATTATGCCCGACAATCTAGAACCCCTAACTGTACCAATTTATGGACATCCACAAACAAACCCTGTGTACACTTCTAGACACTGCTTGACGTTACTGAATATCTTTATGTATCTAACCCCTTGTCTGTCGGAAGCAATTCTGCGCATGCGCAATATTTCGTCGGCTTTATTTTAAAACATCACATATTTATTTATTTGTTTACAAAAATATTGGCCGAGTGTCAAACAGCTTGGGTCCGGAAAAGACGCCGAGTTACTCGGCGTCTCATCCGGATCTAAGCTGTGTGCATATGACACTATGTCTGGGTAAGCAGTGACGGGGTTAATACAACATACTTTTGAAGTTATGCTTGACAGTATACAAACACGCTATTTTCCGCTACTTCAGGACGTATAACTCTGACTCTGCTAAGCACAGTCAAAAACAAACAAATCCAACGTGCCTTAATTCACATCCCGCTTGACATTACTATAAAGGTTAATGACCTTGGCCAAATACTTCTGGAGTTATGAACAATACAAGTTCAAATGACATTTTCATAAATTCAGTTCTGTACAATAATTCTTTTCAACATCCAAAACTGGATCATACAGTCTAAACGTGTTATGTCAAAATCAGGTGGACTATTTTCGTTAGTTCGTATTACCCGAAGTTCGAATTAAATTCGAACTTCAGGTAATTTGAAATAATGAAATTAGTTCCCTCAAACTCGACATCTGTCTACAAAACAAAAACCTATACTTTTCGTTAAAAATCATATTCGATTGAAGACGTTTGCAAACACACACTAATTGCATGTTTGACTTTTGCGAACTATTGATGTTTTCCAACATCATTTATTGACATCTTCAAATTTCATTGAAGAATCGCTGTGAAGGAACGTTATTCTTTACCGGTTAAGTCCTAACGCCACGCAAAATTAATACGGTTCAGGTTTAGTTTAATCTTTATTAAAGTCTCATCATTACAATTCAAAACAACACAGAAAAATATTATCAGTAGATGTCTCTCCATACAGATATATAAGATACGTTTAATTCAGCTTATGCTTAAAACAATGCTACCGTTGCTAACATAGCTTCTATAAAGCCATCGGCCATTATTGCAGATTCGAAACGTAATCAATTCTATTTTTATATACACGTAGAATGATCAAATCTGAATTTACCATTTCAAAGTTACACAACCTTATGATGACTTAATGAATTGTGTATACTTGTCGTCTATTGATTAAGGTATTGCTTAATGCTCTTTTTAAACAAATGCAATGTATGAACTATGAATCATGATATTACGTGTACACTCTAAGGCTATATAAAGATGTTTCTGCTAAGAAATCTCAAATCATCTAAAGACTCTTTGTTTTATTAATCTTAAGATCTGGATCAATTTCCCACTTCCTTTCTTCATTTACAAATGCCAAATTCAAATGTAGATGTCATGTCCCACAACCTCGATATTTACCATTAGCTCAACAATATTAACCAGCTTTTTAGTCGAATGAATTATTTTTATAAGCTTACATTTTGACAAAATCACTGAATTGTGTCCTCTTTTCAAAACATTGGTAAATGGAGTTATTGGGATTTGACTATACGCTCTTTCTCATACTGATTGCCAGCTTTATTATTTATTTAAAACATTCATTGAGATATATCTCTTTAACAACTGCAAATAACCATAAAGATGTTGCAGTCACAAACATAATCAATACTTAAGGTCAACACTTCAGAATTGAGAAAACAGATTTAAAGAAAGTTGGATTTCCATATATTTCATACTTGTAGACGTATTGATTGGTATCGGCATAGCTTATTATCCAATAAATCAGATTATATCCAATTACCTTGCCACAGCGATTGTCCCATTGTGGGTCTGTGACAGTTTTTCATTTGACTCTGAAACTGGATCCAAACTGGTATGTTACAATATTTTGAATATGATAGCACTTCACCTGTTTAAAAAGTGCAAAACACATGTTGACACTATGGATTTATAGATTTATTGTTATTCATTACAGATTAAGAAGATCATTTAAATAAAAAAAAAATAATATCTATCATTTAAAACAGTCTGGCTTATTTCAAAATAGTGTGGCAGGTTTTGTTGTGCTTCTAGTTACATCATCATGATTGTGCTAGTATGACTTAATTTTTGTCAGTTTCTGACCTATGACCTATGATCCAAGTCAGTCATTATTTCCTTGCATCATCTGTTAACTCATTTCTTACTTGGGCATACAAAGGGAATACATCTGGTTCACTGTGCAACATCGTCGGATACCCCAGTTTGATGATTACCTTTCACTTCATGATAATGCATCGGACGTGCGTATCCGACGATGATTGTGCAAGCGCTATTGAATACTCTATTGTATATAATGTTTCAGTGCCGAAATCAGCTTTAAGAAGTTTTTCGGCTCTGAGTTTGCTACCACAATTTCCTCTCAGAGCTTCATTGCTATAAAGCTCCCGTTGCTAAATTGCTACACAATGGTTTCTAATTCACACAATTTCTGTTCGACGTGTCTTACATATCATTTATAATTCTAAAATGTATTTGTTCTTTTGCCCAGATGTTCACAATTTCACCAGATTCTTTCCTTGTGGGTTAGTCTTAAAATAGCTTGAGGAGTATAAGGTTAATCTCACAAGGAGGCGGGGCCTTAGCATGCATGTTCATGAAGTAAAGGGCCACGTGCAATAGTCGCTTTAAAACTTCAGCTGAACAGGAGATATTGTTCAGATAAAGAAACGTTATGTTCGCACCCAAGACGTAGTACCCTGGCCTAAATACGCCATGTCAATGTGTTATCGTGTTCATGTCACCCCTCAGTGTGCCCTCTGTCGGGAAGTCGGCCTGTGTCTTCGATTCAGACTTTACCCTGCATAAGAAGTATCGTCCCATCACTTCTCTTCAACGATGTATTAGTAAACATTCGACTTTTTCAAGGTCATGCTAAGATGTCACTTTGAAATAAATGTTATTTATGCTCATTTTTATCAAACCATTCATTTAACGGACATAAATACGATTTAAAGTAGAAATCAATATTGTTTGTGGTCAATAATCGATGTTTTATGAATGCCACTGTATTTTCATATCACTATTACAGATCTCGTCAACCCACAATCTAACTTTAGATGTTTTGTTTTGCCGACACCGTCATCAAAAACTTTATCGGTCCTATTAAAACCATAATAATACTAACTAGGTGCACAACATAACAATACAAACAATACAGTTAAGGGTGCGGAAGTATAGCTACAATTGATGTTTGTAAATATGAGACACAGTTATAACTCTAACTTTCCGGCCACCCCAATTAATGGCTTTAATTGTTGTACAAACGGATCCAGATTTCTACCATGTAAAAATGTAAACAGAGTGACAAATGTATACACCGTAATCAAACTGCTCATGATGGAGTAGTCTGGTCAGATTTTACAATATTTGTGAATGACCTGCTAGCCAAAGACTTAGAGTAATCACGATATTCACTCCTGCGTACAATGTGCACCAAGCCACTCACAAGCATGTCCGCACGCGAGCCGTGTCATGAGAAAGGTCCATTGTCGCATCGCATTCGGAACAGACCCAGATCGACCACTTGGTGAATTTCAAACACTGCAAACCCTGGTCAGACGAGAGTCATCTGCTGTTGGTCTACACTTTTAGAAGCGCGCAAAAGACCCTCTTATCATAGACAAGCTAATATACATGTGTTCCCTGTCTGCTTAAAAATCCCCCAGTTTGACAAATTGCACCTCCTCAAGCCATACCAAAAGCAGATAAAATGCTTTGAGAAAATTAGCCATCACGACATTGTAAACAATGCCGACTTGATCAGATTGCATTATCCTTTACAGTATTAACCCTTACCAGGGGCCGTATTCGCAAAGCTTCTAAGGAAAATCTCAAACTTAAGTGAAATTTTCAAGTGCAGATTTCTCATTTTTTACCAACACTACTTCAAAGAAACTTTGCATGCTTATGAAAAACGTTTTCATAAGCATGCAAAGTTTCATTGAAGTATAATTGAAAATAAATTGGAAATATGCATTTGAAATTTTCACTTAAGTTTGAGATTTTCCTTAGGAACTTTATGAATTTGGGCCCAGGTTTTGCTTTGGAGACAAGATACGGACGAAACTCGTTATGTCGAGGTTTGGGGAACTATTCGTTCGAATTGCAAGTCGTTCGAATTGAATAAGAAATTCGGTTAATTATAACTAATAAAAACAGACCCGCGAACTTTGAAACGTATTTCAAAAGCACATACCTATGATTTTGATTCAGACTTAAGTTTCGATAAAAAAAAAATTTGACTTAAGCGAGATCGACATAGCAATGTGTAAATTATGTCCTTACAGAGGTCAAAGATTTGTACAGCGCTGGTAAACCGTTATCAGGTCATCTGGGCTGTCGTCAGTTTCGACAATCATGGAATATTGGAGGCAGGTTTGGTGAACGAGGGGAGGTAGATCAGCAGCTGTGTTGAAGGCGTCCATGATCGCATTCTCAAGAACGTCGTAACGATCCTTTCCCTCAATTACTTCACATACGAGATTTGATAGCATGTTCCCGTATTTATGGTAACAGCGTAACTGTTGATACCCTCTTCCTACTTCACAGCAAACGGTCAGATACAGCCTGGTGGGCGAGTGGCGTACAGCTGTGCCGAACAGGAACCACAAGAGCAGAGGCACAACTCTGTGGCAGGTGTCGAGTTTCAGTACCAGTGAGTAGTTCGGATCTTTCCAGTGAGGCATGGTTCCATTCTCGATATAACTGTACACGATCTCCAAAGTCTTGCAGAGGCAGTTTGTTATGTCGAGTTCGTAGGGTTGACAGGCGCCGATGTGCGTCAACAGGGCGGTTTTTATATGATACGACTTCAAGGCATTGTCCGATCGCCGTGATAAACTACTGTGGTTGAAGATTTTAAGAAATTTGTATACGTCCCTGTGAGCCTGTGACGTGGTCTGGATGGAGTTTATTTCGGTGAGACAGTGCGAGAGTCTCCAGCATCCAGCCTCACATCCGGGGACACGACAGCCCTTAGCAACGAGGAAGTTTGGAGGCGCGCCTGACGCCATTCCAAACATTCTCGTTGCAAAGTGCTGATTTGATTCAGTGACTTGGAAAGCAGGAACAAAGTCGGCGTATATTACTTTATAAGTGTCTGGCCTGACATTACTTTTCCAAGCCAGCGCAAGCTGACATCCAGGGAGACATCTTCCATACTGCAAAGTGCCAGATGGTGTATCTACTTTGTATACACACGGGTCCTCGTCCGTATCGCTGTCTGGTTTAGTTGACTGGCACATGGTTTCTGCGGCGAGATCAACCTTAGCACAAAACTCGATTGCAACAGCTTTACTTGAGCCACTTACATACTTGTGTAACCTCAACAAATCAGTATACAAAGACACGTTTTCACCCGACTCAGTTCTTTCCTCAAGTTGATCTGTAACGAATGTTTCGAATGACACAGGTTTCTTCTTTCCGGAAGAAACACTAGTAGCATCAATGCCATCATTAGACATTAGTAGTAGCCTCAACGTGTCCATCACGTTGTCTGTGTGCTGAGAGAGAGCTTTCTGGTATGATTCACTTTTCTCTATTCGCAGCTTCTCCCCCAGAAGGTTCGCCAGCCTGCGTGATGACAGCCGCCTGTAGCCTGGGCACGACGGCTTCACTTCCAGGTCTCCAACTATTGGTGCGAGCACCGCCAAGCAGTCAAACTCGATCGTATCAAAACTTTGTGTAGGATCAAACTCTACGGCAGCGTTTTCCTCACCGTGTATCGTTGTTTTCTCCTCCATACTACCGCACGGCACAAGCTGCTCAATTCTCAACACATCGCTTATCTCGTTGAAGGTAGCACAAAACCTTCGCAAGAAAGTGTTCATGGCTGCAGAAATATCTTTGATTTCTGCATCATCGTAGTCTACAAAATATTTTCTCCTCAGGTGATCATAAAACTTCTCCATTTTTTTCTTTACTTTTAAAGCTAGGTACATGTATACGCTGGGTCTTTTATTGTACATGTACTTCCTCTTTCAGTTTCATACGTCAAACTGAAAACAGTTAAGGGGATTGTCAGAACGATGTGTAATATGAGATAATTGTACGAGATAAAAACTATGGTAGATTTTAAAGAATTGGGAAAAAAAATCAACTTCCGCTTTCATGAACTTAATCATTACAATTAGCTTTGGTTTAAATTAAACAAGTCGTGTTAAGTCGAATATCGCTATGACGTAATCTATTTTCCTTTTTCGAACTACCCGAATTAGGGTTACATCCAAACTTCGGGGTATTCGAACTAATACAATAGCGCCCAACTAGCTCCGACACATTTCCACAGAACAGACCTCTAAGTTTAGGTTCAGATTTAAGTTTTGATTTCAGAACTTCGACTTGACCAAGTTCGAGATAACTGGATTTGACTGTCCGTGTATGTAATCGTCCGAAGTCTTACACTCACATGTAGACTAACGTAGATATACAATAGTTACAACGATTATCTGTAATATTGTAAGCTCTTCGCTTCAATTAGTTCTATAAAGTCTGTTACACAGCCAAAATACATTAATAATGTTATGCCCCACTGAGCAAGACCCCCGCTAGTCTTAAATCGGGACCTAATGACATTGTCTATATTTTCCTTTGTTTATTTGTTTATTTGTTTATCTATCTGTCTAACAGTTTTAAAACAAAAATTTGTCCAAACCCGATCCTATTTGCATTACGTTTGTTCGGTCTTTATATAACATATATTTATGTCAAAAACTTCCTTTTTGGCACTCAGTACACAGTTTCAACAAGAGCCGTCGTGTTCAGGTCAAGGTCAAGCTAAGATGTCAAACAAACCAAAGTTAAGCTGTGAACAGGGCGGTGGTGTGCGGAGATTTCCAAACCATGGTTTACTTCGTACACGTCGGGTATATACAGGGTTGCGCAATACGTGTAAAGGGTGTGGTTTGTTAAGTTTAGTAGGCGTTGTACATCATAAAAACATGTAGCACCCTCACTACAGGAACTAGTATTCTGCGTGCTACGGTCGGAGAATATGTTATTTCATTGTAAGTTGTTTGTATCAAAATAAGACTCCGAGTTTCTCGGCGTCTCATTTTGAAACAAACAATTTGACCCTTTGTTAGCATTCTAAATAATTGTAAGCAAAATCTCTTTTGAGAGCTTCTGCGGATACAAATGTCCGCAGACGACAATATTCCCTACACGAAAATGATTAAATGAGACATGGAAGAAGTAAAAGAGTCATGTGATATCAGGCTCCCTGCACACATTAGTTCTAAGCGGTTAACAAATATAACATATCCTGCAATACATGTATAGTTGAAAATGAGAAGAAAAGGAAAACAAAATGTACATGTACAACTCATCCACAATATTGTTATGCCGGTGGTTTATATTTTATAGCCAGACTTGGCGCCGAATACCCCGATGTTTGATCAGGCTCTCGTTTGTTTGCAAAATTCACACGTAAAAAGCTCTCTGCAGCTCGTGTAAAAGTTATTATATTGTGAAAGGGTTTCGTTTGCAACACCGTTTATGCATGATTCGTTATATAATTAAAATGCAAAACCATCTACCGCATACGAGGAACATGATCTAAATATGGAGATTTGCGGTTATACACGCACTCTCTATATCATATAGCCCACTGATCATACGAGCCAGTAATACATTATTAAACTCCGTACCAGAACTCTCATACTGACAGTAGTAGTTCCATATCAGAAATCGCATTTTCTAGACTTGGGATCTTGATCAAATCAAGAGCTGTGTTATGTCAGTAATGGAATGTGCAAATGCAAACATGTACACTTTTGTGGCATGCTTTAAGAGGGCTAATTTAGCAGACGACTAAATCAACGATCCATAACTTTCTAATGAATGGTTTGAAATTCGAGAACTCCTATAATATTGTATGCTTTTTATGGATATAAAAGTAAAAGTACAAATCCGTGGGTATAAAGGTGGTCTAAATGCAGGATGGCTTTATATACATGTACATAAAACACTATTTAATTCTTTGGTGAGAAAATGATTTTCTACAAACTGATTGGTACGCTTAGCCCGATCATAAAATATGTGTCTGCTTTAATTGTAGAATGTTCCATTTTTAAGATTTGTCCGCATAGTTCAATATTTGGAGACACTTCTGCCTTGGTGAGAAAGAGCTTGGATCCAGATCAGACGCTGAGTTACTCAGCGTCTGATCTTAATCTAAGCTGTTTGCAATAGTCATCATAGTCGTGAGAAGCGGGTTAATGGCTCATCGCCATCCTGATAACCGTGGCTATGATAGCATATACGGACATTCATGGCTCAAGTAAACCGGCATCTGATCAGGATGCAAACTATTTGACATTCTGAAGATATTGTTGTAAATAAGCGAATGGTGAGATCTACAACATACATGTATAACACGACTTAATTAAACGAATTGACACAGGAAGTATGAATGACAAAGTCAAATCCGTAATATTATACCTTATACGCTCGAGTAACTTTCAATAAACTTCTCGAGCTATTAACTTGCTCAGCCTCAAAATTTCAACTTAAGATATATCATCTTATTGTATTCCCTCTGCACTAAAAATTGAACTGCCAGTGCAAATATTCCTTTTTACATGTGCAATACAAACTGTGATGAATTAGTAATAAGGTTAAGGTCGGGATCTTAAGTTGACTATTTAAGATTGGGCGAAATCTCAGCTTAATAATTTAGTGAAAGCGAGCATATGTCTTTTCACTTTCAAAACACGTTGGATTGGGCTTGTTTTCGCTGCTTTTTATCGGAGACGGCGTGGCTGGTTATAGTCTAAGCTGTTTGTAAAGACCGTCCGACACCTTGCATAAGCTATTAAGCCAAGAACATCACGTCGCATCATGTAATTTTTGAAGTATACGCTTGGATGGTCGCGTTAATACAAATGATATGCAACAACGTGCAGTGTTTCTTCTTTCCCGGCACAAAGAATTAGTCACAAATTAAAAGCATGTAACAAAGGACTATTAAACGACCGTGCATGTACTTTGCAGGTCATCCGTCACACATATTTTGTGGCATTGCTTCTTTACCTCGACGAAATTTGGGTTTAACCTTATATAAACATGATATATCGACTACCCGTGTATACCAATAGGTTCGACCTAAATAAGACATTATGTTGTGCGTTGTTGTTATAATTGATTACACGTGTGTAGTATTTGACTCTTGGAATTTTCCTCAGACACTGATTCTCCAGAATTTTCTTACTTAACGCTTTACTCCAAATCGATGGCTTTGTGTAAAACTATTGTAACCCCTTCACATTTGTGAAAGAGTTACAATAGTTTTACACCAAGCC
>JAULCE010215966.1:0-11272 GCA_032359355.1 Macoma nasuta | reverse complement strand
TGATTTGCCGGTTAACCGGTTTCACTCGGATTCGCTCCTGAGTCGGAAGTAGTTAACTATGGCGTACTACATTTTGGCATATCACAAACCTGTTTAAAACTCTCAGAAACCGCATACATATAAGTACAGTTTACTGGCCAGCTGCCTTGATTGCTGAGCGCTGAGCATAAGCATAAATCTTAGGTCCAATTGATAATCTTTCGTTTTAAAGTCGGTTAACCCGTTCACTGCCTTATCCCGAGTAAAGTAATATTTACAAAGAGCTTGGATCCAAATGAGACGCCGAGTAACTCGGCGTCTCATTTGAATCCAAGTTGTTTGACACTAAAATAATAGTTTTTACCACAGGTAGAGGGAATGTAAAAAATCAAAAACCGGAAGTTGAATGAATATCGCGCATGTGCACAACTTACCTGGCAGTGAAGGGGTTAACGCCTCTGTCCGTGGTGACATTTGAATTGTGAGAAATGGAGTTTTTGCTGTTTATTTAGCTAAGTCAAGCTATGAAATAATTTATAAATTAAAGTCCACTCACCCGTATCGTCTGCTAAAATTGTCGTCTGCATGAGTTGTAATTATCGTCCGATTTTCTTTAAACTTTGTGAATTTCTTGCCTGACTGTCGAACAGTTTGGATCCGGATCAGACGCCGAGTTTCTCGGCATCTGGATTGGATCTTAGCTGTTTGAATTTATAGCGAGGTCGCAACTAGCAGGCGAAGGGTTAAACGAATTTCGAGCTTACCTATATTTCAAGCCCAGTACAGTATGATATATTTTGTTAAAAAAAGTATGGAAGTACCTTAAACTATGTGTTTCATACGGCAAACTATCGAAATAACAAGCAACTTTGCTCCAGATCAGACGCCAAGTCACTCAGCGTCTTATCTTGAGCTATACTACTTGCAATATGAAATTCTATATTCTATCTCCGGGACGCTTGGTTCAATTCAAGATAAAGGTGAGTCCGAGCTAACCAAGGTCGACTGGTTTTGTTATCAAAGATAGAATTTAAAGTTCAAGTTCACCTTGCATCTTTATCTCAGTAGCTTCAAGAAAAAATCAGCAACACATAAAGCAAATATAACGATAAGAAGAAAGTTTTCATTTTAGAACAAATCATTGAATCGAAAAGCTTCTTTTCTTTCATTTCCTTCACAGAAGTGACCTTTCGGGACTCTCTTAGCAACTTACTTAAAGTTAGAATTTCAAATGCAAAGTATTTAATTTTTCAATCATTTTTAGATGAACTTTTGCATGCTTATGGAAAACATAGTTTGTCACAAGCATGCAAGGTTTTATTGAAGTATTATGGTTGAAAGTACAGAACATTGCATTAGAAATTTTCACTTAAAGTTTAAGATTCGTTGTGGATTCTGTCCCTGATCATTTACCTATCCCGCGTTACATAAAATTGGAAGCACGCTAACCTTCACCATCTTACAAGTAGACACTTTCTATTTGTACATAAAAGCTCTCAGGCTACTATACGTACGCGACAAGTAATAATTTAAACAGCTTAGCTCGAGATCAGACGCCGAGTAACTCGGCGTCTGATCTTGATCTTAGCTTTTTTACAACAGGTAGTAACTTCACACAATTTGAACAAAATCAGACGATTTTTAAAATTCACACAGACGACAGTTTGAACAGACTACAAAGTTCGTGGCATGCGAATAGATAGAGTCAAGTAACTCGGCGTCTTGTCTGGCAACAAAAAGCTTGAACAATGTTTAAGTGTATTTTGTTTTACGTTATGTGAGCGTGGAAATAGTTAACCCTTCGCCTGCTACAAAAACTTGTCGTCTGCTTAAATTATCGTCTGCATGATTTTTGAACAGAATCCGATTTTCTTCAAACTTGGTGAAATGATTGCCCGAGTTTCAAAAAGCATGGATCCGGATCTCGGCGTCTGATCCGGTTCCAAGTTGTTTGACATTCAAGCGAGGTCGCGACTAGCAGAAAAAGGGTTAAGAGCACTGTTTCACCCTCTATGCAATCCACTTGGTATGAAGCACCGCACAGAAACCATATTTTGTACTTTTCTATTATATATACTTAGTATATTTTACCCTTCGCCTGTTAGTCACGACCTTGCTAGACACTCAAACAGCTTCGAGAATCTCGGCGTCTGATCCGGATCCAATCTGTTTGACACTCAAGCAAGAAATTCTTAAAGTTTGAAGTAAATAAGGCAATATTTTAAAATCATGCAGACGACAATTTAAGCAGACGACAATTTTCGAAGCAGGCGAAGGGTTAACACATTTAACTGACAGAAAAGCATTACGAGTCATGTTCTACCAGTGCCAAACAGAGTGCAACCTGAGCAGACTCTGTATCCAAAATAATTCTTTTCATAATTCGAGGGCTAAGTGCCATAAGGTCGTAACTCCTTCACATTGAGAAGGAGTTACGACCTTATGGCACTAAGCCCTCGATATTATAGATAAAGCTAGGTTGAAACAAATTGAAAATGTTTCTTTTACCTTTTCTGCAAATGAGTTTAAACAGACTACAATATTGTAGCCGTACGTACAGTGATGAGTGTGAACCACTTATTGCAGATTCAAATAACCTCACAATTAGGCTAGATATAGATCTAGACATTATGCTTGTTGCGGATGCAAATACTGTTTAGCCCTATGTCTTTGCTAGTCGCGATCTCGATTTAACTTCAAACAGCTTAGAACCGGATCAGAGGTCTGATCAGGATACAAGCTGTTTGACACTCTGACAATAAATTCACATAGTTTGAAGAAAATCGGACGATGTTTAAAACTCAAGCAGTCGACCATTTAAGCAGACGACAATTTTTGTAACAGGCGAAGGGTTAAAATTGAGCCAGTTGTTTCATTTAGGACCAGCTGACGAAAATGACAATGTGATAAACTAGTGTATCTCCTTCAAAAATGTCCGCATACAAAATCGATAGACACAGCAGGATAAACCCTAAGCCAAGCCGACGCTGATGCAACACGTGACTAGAAGGCGCCCGAATTGTTGCTAAAATTAGAAAATGGAAATCTCCATTTGTTGTTCAAAAAGAGTTAAAAGACCCATGGTATGACAATACATCGTTGGATGTGGATAATGTTTTTTCCCTCATCACTGAAACCGTAAGTTATTTGTTTATAAACGCTCTGATTTTTTGTTGGACAATTTAAAGCTAGTTTGTGTTTCAAATGTGACCGCAGAACTATTGCTAGTTCGAATTCGAAAACGAAAGTGCTTGCAAATTAACCCTTTGCCTGCTACGAAAATTGTCGTCGTTTCAAATTGTCGTCTGCTATATTTTTAGATATCGTCCGATTTTCTTCTAAATTTTGAGAACCTATTACCTAAGTGTTAAACAGTTTGGATCCGGATCAGACGCCGAGTTACCCGGCGTCAGATCTGGATCCAAGCCGTTTGAATTTCTATCGGGGTCGCCATTAGCAGGCTAAGGGTTAAAGACCTTTAAAATAAAAAAAAATAGGGTATGTTCGCTTGTAAACAGTTTAAGGTAACCCACATATAACACATACTTCTTTATGCAGACTACTAGGTACACATATGTATGACCGGTGTGTTGTAAATTGCTGATTTACCTTAACAAGACCGAGTTCTAATCTTTGAGAGATTTTTCCATGTGTCACTTGAAAATGGACTCGGATATCGTCGAATATGCCACAATCAATCATCGAATTTTTAAAATAATTAAATAATGCAGCTTCCATAACGCCTAATCGGACATGCGTTATTGTGACAAAATTTGGTGTACTTCTAAATCCTACGATTTACGGGTCATCTTCGAAAGTATTGAGCAAGTGTTTAACACCAAAAATGGCGTCAAATTTAACCCAATCAGCTGTTTTACCCGAATCCTTGACCGGATCGTACGTCGGTATAAATCGCAAATGTCGTATCTGCCATGGTATACAGCAATTTAAATGGTAACATAAAAGGGTAGTAATTCGCTACTGGTTACTTATCAGTCTACGGAATATGAGGCAGTTGCAATAAACATAAATGTTTTAATGAACTTTACGTTTTAAATTTTTAATGAATATTTTGGCTCGCCAAAAACGCGCCCTCCAATGAAGTCGTATTTGTATTTGTTCAGTACTGTAAATTTGTTATATATTTAACCACTTGCCTGCTAATCGCGACCCCGATAGAAATTCAAACATCTTTTATCCGGATCAGACGCCCAGATCTAAGCCTGTTTGACACTCATGCAATGAGTTTATAAAGTTTGGAGAAAATCGGACGATGTTTAAAAATCGAGCAGACGACAATTCGAGCAGACGACACATTTCGTAGCAGGTGAAAGGTTAATTCTCTCGGGGGCAGACAATCAATACCCAGTCGTACACTACACTTGTTCAATTATTTTATCCGTTTTTTTTTTATCCCTTTGCCTGCTACGGAAATTGTCGTCTGCTCAAACATCATTATTAAATATCGTCCGTTGTCAAACTTTTTGAACCTATTGCCTGGATTTGAAAAAGCTTGGTCTTGGAAACTCGGCGTCTGATCTGGATCTCATCTATTTGAATGCTATATCAGGGTCGGAATTAACAAGCTATGGGTTAACCCTTCGCCTGCTAGTTGCGACCTCGCAAAACATCCAAACAGCTTGGATCCTGATCAGACGCCGAAAACCTCAGCGTCTGATCCGGATCCAAATAGTTTGACACTCTGGCAGTAATCTCACCAAATTTGAAGATTATCGAACGATGTTGAAACATCAGGCAGACGACAATTGTAGCAGACGACAATTTTTTTGCAGCAGGCGAAGAGTTAAGACATCTTAATATTCGAATATCCTGTCGTAACTGGATTATATAAGCAGATTTGGATTTAGATACAAACTGTTTTCTCTGAGGCAGTAGTGTCATAGAAGATTATACGGTCTAGAACCTATTAAATCTAGCAGACGACACTAATTAGCAGATTATACGAGACTTATTAGCAGACGACACATGTTAGAACATGATAAGAAAGTCATATCAAAAAGTGCTGATAAAGAAACATGTGGTTTGAACTATGTTTGTTTTAGTAAGAGGGCATATCCGTTGCTAAAATTAGAGTGGAATTTCCCCGTCTTTATTGAAATGCATGTGCCCGTGTCTTATTGTCTGGCTGTTTGTCCGCCACACAACTTTTACATTGCTTCTGAAATCAAATCCCTTTCATATACAACTACGACACTTGATATGAGGGTACTTGACGACAACATCTACTTAAAGATGTGTTGAGAAATTATGATCGAGCATGTTTAATACAGTACGGAAACTAATTAAATTGGAATCGAAATCCTCATAGTAAGGTAGCAAATAGCCAAGTTTCTCGGCGTCTGATCTGTATCCAAGCTGTGTGAACTTTTAGCGAGGTCGCGACTAGCAGGCTTAGGGTTAAACGTTATTTTTTTCAAAACTGGTAAGAATCGTCTTTTCAAGATGTTTTACCATTATTTAGATTTCTAATTTTAACCCTATATAGTGACACTTCGTTAGAATCGCCTTTGCAAGGCAATTCTGGTAAATAGTCGAATCTTTGGTTATTGGTGCAAAATAACAAAATATGCATTATTTCAGATCTAACGGGATATAATAAATTTGAACAGATGAACTTCCGATATTGAGCATATTACTTGATATACAGTAAAACCTCTGAATAACGGTCGCCTCTTAGCGACCACTTTTTTCATGACAGATGGCTGCTTGCACCAGGCCAACAATAATGCAAAAAACTCCAGCCTGGTGTAAGCAATCGCCTGTCTGAAAGTATTGTTTTTATATTTACTTTTATGACCGCTATAGGTTTTACACTATATAATATAGACATTCTATTCCCCACAGGTACGCATACAATTGATATGGACGAAGATCCAGAATGCTTACGAGCAGATTCGTTACATCTGTCTAGCGTTCTAGACGAAATCGGCTTAAACAATCTAACTGTGAGAAAAAGAAGAGTTTCGTACTTATTCAATGAACAGTTAGATAGCGTGTACTTTCGTTTGACTGGAAAAGAGTACACTTCATACCACTTCGGTAGTCAGACGGAAGGAGCAACCACACCAGGACTAGACTCAGACCTAGACACACTTATCTGCCTCCATGACTATCACGTGATAGAGAACTGGTCAGACTGGCAGCAAGGCAAGACCAACCTGCTGATCTTGCAAGATAGCACGGCCTCGGGCTACTGTCGACTTCAGCTGGTGAGGGGCGACGTGCCTTTGCCTGAGGAAGAGGTCCCGGATGCTGACTTTATATGTGACAGTGAGGGCAGAGTGTTACTGAAGAACACACTTTTCAATACACCAGACCCTGAAGGACAGGAGGTACGAACTGGTCCAGCACGCTCAGAGCTCGAAAATCATGTCAATTTAGCTAAAGACTACGTATTTGCTTTACATTTCAAATCT
Source organism: Macoma nasuta (assembly GCA_032359355.1). Classification (NCBI taxonomy): domain Eukaryota; kingdom Metazoa; phylum Mollusca; class Bivalvia; order Cardiida; family Tellinidae; genus Macoma; species Macoma nasuta. Next base: position 4,856 of record JAULCE010215966.1, on the reverse strand, counting down.
TGGCCTTCTGAAGCTGAAGAGTTCATCAGACGACAAAGACGTCACGATTGGCTGTCTCACGAGTTACTACAGGAAGCCGTCAAAGATGGGGTGTTTCTAGTACCTGTAGGGTATAAACTGAGTCAAACAGAAGAACTGGAGTGGAGAATATCAGCATCACTGACGGAAAGGTGTTTGATGTTTAGTTTGAAAACGGTACATATTAAATGCTATGTTCTAATGAAAATGTTGGTAAAGACATTTATAGAACCCCGTGCAAGTAAATGTATTTCGAGCTATCATTGTAAAACGGCGATACTTCATAGCGTGGAAAAAACCGAACCCGGATTCTGGCGAGATGACAACCTGTTACAATGCGTTAAACAGTGTTTGACACTGCTATATACCTGGGTGACTGACGGCTTCTGTCCCCATTTTGTTATAGCAGAGGAGAACCTGTTCGCCGGAAAAGTTACCGATGCAAATAGAAACTTACTCCAGTCAATACTTGAAGACCTGATCTCGCAAACTCGAGATCTACTTTTACATGTTCCCATAGATGAACTCGGACACAAACTGCAAGAAAAGTTCCTCACTGAACCATCCGTTGTGCCAGTTGTGAATTCTCTGCCAACTATGGAGTTGGTTGCTGAGTTTGAGTGTAAAGCACATTTGACAATAAATCATAAGACGACAGACTTCATTCTTAGAGCCAAAAACACACAACTTGTGCCTGCCATCCGTTCTGTATACAGATATATTGTAATGTGTATAGGACAAAAAGAAAAACACGAACAGGCAGCAGCAATATTCATCGAAAATCTCTCTCGCTGGCTCGGAACACTGCTTGCCTCCTTCTCGTTGTCTCGCGAGGTGAGAGTTCCTCGTGCGGCAATACAGCTACTTCGTATAGGGGTAGAATATGATGTTGCCGCCATGTTGAAGCTTTCATCTATCCTCTACAGCAATAACGATCTCCAAAAAGTAGAAAACAATTTATGTGAAATAGAAAAACAATTAACAAGCAACACAATGCAGTCAGTATGTGAGTGTTATGCTAAACCTGGTTACTATACGTATGAGTTTGTTCAAAACCTATTTCTAGTACGAGATGATAGAGAACGTAATAGACTCTTCGCGCACTGTGTTAAATTTACACCACAAGAATGGTACTGCACACCGCCTGCATTACGGAACGAGTTTGTCAGACATGTTGGAGACGACCTCCAGCATAGAGATCCTGTACAAGATAAATGGATGGTCCTAGCAGCCGTGGATTGTCTTCCTTGCCTGTACTACTTACAGTACATGACCTACAAACAGCTTGGAAAACGTGACCTACAGAACCAATCACTATACAACCTTGACCTCTGCCTCAGAGAAGACCATGACTTTGCTCACCTGGAGACAGGATTGAACTTGCTTGGACAGTGCAAAGAGCTCGAACTGGAACCGGAAGCTGCCATGACCTGCTACATGACATCATTAGAGATCCGGTCGAGAAATAACGCCGCCAATTGGCACGTTGCTATTCTCTGCTATAATTTAATTAAACCTCATCTTTAGGCAAGATACATGTAGTGGTAGAAATGAAGAATCAATCATTTGTCCATTTTTAAGACAAGGTTATCCTTAGTTGAGGAAATCCGTTCCTGTCGGAACCGAGTCTAGACTATTATAAAAACTATCAACCCTTAGCCTGCTAGTCGCGACAATGATATATTTGAAAACAGCCTGTATCAAGATCAGACGCCGAGTAACTCGGCGTCTGATCTTGATCCAAGCTGTTTATCACTCGGACAATAAGTCCACCAAATTTGAAGTAAATCGGACGGTGTTTAAAAATCAAGCAGACGACAATTTTAGCAGACGACATTTTCGTATATGTGTTACAACTCCTCAACTTGTATCATTAACCGTTTCCTCGAAATGAGCGCATGTCATGAGTGCTGAATTAAATGCCAATTGAAAAAGAAAACATTCTAGGGATTAGAAATCTGAAAGTTGTGAATGATTTATTTCCTACGATGTTGTCAATATGATTGAAAATAAAGACCGAAAATACTGGTGCCATTATGTGTATTTTGCGCTTTTATTCAGTATTGGATTTTTTAATATTTAGCGGTAGTAGCATTTATGGTCATTTGCTATGGAATTCATTAAACGTGTAAACTACTAACGAAGATAAAAAACCTTCTCAATACGTGTCTTTATTATAATCAAATAATCCATATTGAATGACCACTGTTATACAGGGTACTCTCTATTTATGAGATATTTGAATGAGAATGTGTTAGAATGACAGCAATATGACACTTAAGATTATCATGCATTGCAACCAAACAGTACACACCTTAATAATTAAACTTCTGGTCTAAGATAATAAGGTAATGTTTGATATTCGTCTTCGTTATAGACGACAGGACGCTTATGTAGAGGAAATTGTTCAACGTTATAGTACCCCATTAAAATATTGCAAACGACTTGTTATTGAAGTTGGTTAAAATGTTGTAGTATAACGCAACACAGAATGCGCATATTCTTTTCAAATTTGAATTCAATTAAAGTAAAATCGTTTAAACCGAGATAGCAGACACAGTTTTGCTCACATTGATATCTTATTGACAATAACAATGTATTTATATCCAGAAAATATATAAATATATAGCTGTTACGGTTTATCATTATTTTCATTTGTCTTTGCTATAAATGAAGATGTACGGTCGGATTGAACTGACACTATTTAGGTATCCGATCTAGCTTACTCTGATTTAAAAATTACATGTGATTGCATGGGTATTGTTGCCAAATATCAATTTTCTTGGTTAAAAAGTCAATTCGCTTAAATCTTAAAAGAGACAGCACTCTTGAAAAGGTCAATGCAAAAAGATGCAAACTAATCGGCCGTATTGGCGCATTAGGTAGAGCGTCCGCCTGTGGTTCGGAAGGTTGCGGGTTCAATCCCCGGCCGAGTCATACCAAAGTCTTTAAAATCGGCAGTAATGGCTTAGTGTAGTCTACTGGCCAGCTGCCCCGAATACTGAGCGCTGAGCTGAGAGCCTTTTGAGCGGACACGCTCAGCCCTCCGGACCGGAAACGGCAAATGCGCGCGCGTCATGATCGGAAGGAACCTAGAGTAGGGGACCGAGGTGTGGTTCGGTGAGGCGAGTGAAGGCGGGTGCGAGGTATCGTACAGGAACCCCCCCCTCCTTACGGTTCGAATCTCGCGTACCCATGGGGCTCGGACATGACCGGGACTGCACAGAGTCTGGGATAGTGGTTAATGCTATTAGCGGACGTGTATAAGCCCCAGGCAAGATAGAAGCCTCATAACCCGGTCTCTATGTCACCCGGAGCCGCGGCTCGACTACCTTTTTAGGTAGGGTCGCGTACCTATGGGACCGGATATGGCTGTCTGTGTGGGTGTGTGATACATCCCATAAGCGAACGAGTATAAGCCTCAGGCGAGATACAAGTCTCATAATCCGGTCTCTATGTCACCCGGAGCCGTAGTGCCCCGACTACCTGTTTAGGTAGGGTCGCGTAACCCTGGAAAGACATAGTTGTCTGAGTGTGTCTATGATACATTCCATTAGCGGACGTGTATAAGCCCCAGGCGAGATAGAAGCCTCATAATCCGGTCTCTATGTCACCCGGACGCGTAGTGACCCGACTACCTTTTTTAGGCAAGGCCGCGGACCTGGACTCAATATCAAAGATAGGAAACAAGAATCTGTGGTTATACATAGTGTTTTATTGACTACCGGATATATACATGATATAAATACACGTTTAGTTCCGATGCCCGCGCCTAGCAATTTTTTTAATCCATACGTTTTAAATATACACAATGTAAAGGATGTGTTGTGTTCTATGTCGGTTTGTACTGAATGTTGACCCTATGCAAGTATACTATATCAAACATGCTTGTTTGGGCCTAAACTACGTGAACATCGGAACTTGAACAACGCAAGGAATAACATAACATAATTTACAAACTGAATGCGTTATGTCTTATGTACACAGCTCAAAAACGAACCCACCTATGTTCTCGCCGAGAGGGACAGTAAGTTTAATACAGGCCTGAATCGACTTACTGTGCCTCAGGGGGAATATTAAACTTACGCAACATGCGAACTTTGCGCTCTGGGATTACACGTTTGATTATACACGCATTCATTGTGTGTACAATGAGCATAGACACGTTGAAACAAGTCATACACAAATGCGTCATTGACTCGCCTATTCGAGGTATGAAAACTTTGTACAATGTCTTGCATGGAAAAACCTAAAAGTCTCTGTCGTAGAAAGTATAAACAATATAACCCGCACACGTTGGAAAAATCACATTGAAGTTGTGTACTATTCCATGTCATAAACGTCTTTGGTCGTCTTTGCAGCCACTGAGTAAATCTGCGACCATAGCTGCTCGGTTTCTGTCCATAACTATCGAAACACTGTTTGCGTCCCGGAAGCGGTTGAAAGAATGCTATCCACTGGCGTCCGGGTCGGTCGTGGTCGTCCGTGTTGGCAATAAATCCGGAAGGACAGAAAGGAATCGTCTCGGGTAATTGGTCCGCCGCAAACACCACTATTACACCACCTCGTAAGACGGAATCGCAGTCGATGCAGCATTGGAGTTGCGAGGTGTTCATGCCGAGATGGAAGCCCTGAAATCGGAGACCGAAATAAACTGAGAAATGAAACTCTCATCTTTATTTCTTTACAGTGCGATGAAGCCTTTAACACCTTAAAATTGTTGACTAAAGTAATTGTCTTAGTTATACACAACTTACAGAGGGTTGAACGTGTCACAGACTGAATGTGGAATGTAAATGCGATTAAACCAGTTCAACTTACCAAGATAAGCCTGTGCT
>JAULCE010215855.1:0-11272 GCA_032359355.1 Macoma nasuta | reverse complement strand
TATTGTGATACCCTTGTGGTGTCGTCTGCGGCATATGCGTCCCAAAACTTTCTTATCTCAAAAGCAAAAAGTTTAACATTTTCAAATGAAGCTTGGTGCAAATTTTCCTAGGAACAATGCGCATGTTAATACCAAGTTACATAAGAGCTTGACTAAACTTGGCTGGGACATCCCTTGGATGGTCCTTCTTCCAAATTGTTCAAAGAATTCCAGTGCATGGAAAATGGGTTACCATGGCAATATATGTGAAAATCCTTTAAAAATCGTCCCTTAAACCATAATTGTAATTTCAAGTGTTGTCCGTCTCCTTCCAAAGGCACAATTGTGGTCTTATGTAGTCAGAGATGTGGCCTTATACTTGATTCATTCCGTAACGACTTAAAATCTTTTGTGTTTTAAGCGTTTATTAATTTTGTATTAAAACAATGGATGTACCACCTAAGGGATCAAACGTGGGGTTATCTGACCTTACAAGAGTCCCCTTACGGGATTAAATAACCTTTTCAGTCGGTGGTTTCCCATTTACAATTGGGGTAATTCTCGTGCAAACGCTTGAAAACTTTATGTTGCCTAACCTTTTAACCATTTCTATAATATGAAGTAACTTGCTGTATGCCTTTTTACACGCTGACATGGTCGATACACTTTTGTTGGCGTGGTGAAATTAAAACGGAAAATACGTATTTACATTCTTTCATTTATACTTAAAAATGACTTGGTAAATACGTATATGATATCCTTATCACAACATGCAAACACTTATTCTTCCATCATTTACTATAATTGAAAAAATACAAAAGATGTCGTTTTTCGTTTTATTTTAAACATTCTCACAGTTACATGCTTTACTGATGCAGATTAGAGCAATACAATATATATGTACTAGAACTATATCTGTAGTCAAAAGGTCAAAGTCACACATCGAGGTCAACGCTCAAATTTGGGACTAGCATAAATTAGTCTGGACTGTAATATGCTTGCCTATGGAAATACTTTCAAATAAATTTAAAACAATGTCTGTTGTGATGAACAGGTCAATGGCATATACTGTTGACAAAGGTTACATTGGGAGGAGACTTTAACTGGCCATAACTTCTTTCCTGATAGAGGGATTTCTGATCACTGTCACAAGTCGGTGTACTGCTTGATCTGTATCTATAAGGTCCAGGTCAAATATAAAGATCAAACGTGGATTCAACATGTCCTCGTGCATCTAGTAGTTTCATATAAAGATCAATGAAAGTTTTATCTCAAGATCTTGACAATACAACGATCGTATTGTTTTAGTGTTTGGACATTTCACAACGTAAGAGGATATTTACAAAAAGATAAAACTTTGGCAAAATATGCATAACAGCTAAGTCGGCCATACAAGTTAATAAAAATTCTGTATAAATCTTTACAATCGGACTAGAGAGAAAACTATTTCACCTATTATTTCAAAAGTTCAACAAATAAATGGACTTTTACACAAAATCTATACTTTATCAAAATTTGATATTCAAACATTTGTTGCATATGAACAAAAAATATTGAAATTGACGGTCTAGATTTTCATTTTTTTAAATCTGGTATTTAGGAATTTGCCTTAAGATCAACTGACAATGTTTCCTTCGTGAAATATCCTATTTAATACTTTTTGTATTATGGTTTAAGGGAATATAACACATCTGTGCAAGTTTTACAATGTTGTTAAAAAGTAACAATTGTTATGCCATATACACATCAATAATAGTAAACAAACGTTTGGTTGGAAATGTTTGATAGAAAAAAAAGCATTCGCAAATGGCATCGACTGTCGTTTGTACAGACGCATAGCATTTCGAGTAATAAGAACTCGACTGTTAAAGCCAATGTTAAAATATGAGATTGAATATCTTCCTCATTACTATTTAGGCAATGATACCTCGCCGTGTAGTAGCTTGCTAACTTCAACGGTTTCAAGTTCATCAAACGGATCCCCTGTCACAACAATACACCCAAATACAGGTAGACTTTAAATTTAAATCATCGATTGGATTGAGGAAATGTGCACAAGACTGTTGAATGTTGACCCTAGAGCTTCCATTGATTCGTGGAATTATTTGAATTATGTTGGAGTAGTAAACACATAAATGTAATTAGATTGATTAAACTTCAAAAAAATTTCAAATGTAAAAATATTTGATCTAGCTACAGTTAATATTAAAGTCATGTCATTTGTGTGCATTGTCTTAGGGTGTAAGACCGCTTTTTATCAAGTTAGAGAGTCACGATGATATAGTCTAATAACGGATAGATTCCTAGTTAATTGGGCTAAAAGTAATTGTAAGAGATCGAATATCAGATGTCCACGTGTTTCTGATCGGTAGCTTTATTTTGTTTATTTTGAGTTGATAATTGTACTACTTTTTGTAATACCAAGTGCAATATAGGCACTTCTGCCAAATCTATTCCATACTTACAGGGAATTAGGACACCCATGCCTGACCCCTTTAAGTGAAACGTCTAATAACAGCATGATATTATATCCCTGTAAAATATCACCAACGGTCATTGTTCAGAAGTGCACTTACAGAAGTCCGTATAACGTTTTTCTAAAAGTCGGAACAGACATTTGAGTACAAATATGAACCTATGATTGTTAGTGTGATTGGTCTTATTTTACAATAAAAACACAGGGCAGTGACTTGATCAAGGCCCCTTAAAACGATTGTAAATATAGCTCGTGGTTAACGACAACTTCTGGTTTTATTGCGAAATTTCTGATTGACATGTTTGGCATTGGCAAAGCGTGTATATTGGAAAAGTTACACTGAAATTAAAACGGTCCGGAATGACCTGTTTGATATTTTAGACGCCGAGAAAATTATCTCTTTATGTACTTCTAGGACATAAAAAAGGCTGATCCTTATACATAATATCGTATATCTGTACAGATGAAAAAGTCAGGCGGACATAATCTGTAATGGTGTTCAAACAATGCAGACAAAACAATGCAGTTTAAAAACACACACCAAAACTTACGCGTATTATAGTGACTTGGTATGCACATATATTGGAAAAACTATTTAATACAATGACCAATTATTACCGCGGATCAATTTCAAATGTTATTTAAGTGATCTACACACAGACAATTGTGTCACTTTCATCAGATATTTGAAATACTCAATCAAACTTGTTCTGTTCTATTAACAATTCATGGTTAAAACTATACTTGGTCGTCATGCATTGTATACTTTATGAATCAACTAGGATAATTAATTTTATCTGGATATGGTTATTAACAGACAACTGCCTTATCATTATCTGAAGAAAGAACCGAGTGTATTCGTCTCTTTCGCATATCATTTCTTAAAGTCAAAAATATTCGCTTGAAACTTTAAACGAATATTTCTGTCATTTTATTAATTTCCCATCCATTCTGAGCAACTTACAGTTTGCTTATATGTATCGTTACTGGCATGTATTTGCATGTGTCTTTTGTCAAAAATCAAACACGGCGTTTACGCTATGGGGTACAACAGCACGCTTGCCCACTTGCCAAAGGCTAGCCGACTCATTGTTATTCGACACCTTTATTGACAAGTGTGTTTGCCGACTGCACCACTGCCACTGCACCACTTTTTTGTAAATCGGAGTGGTTACCTATAAAATATTATTGAAAATGGTAGATAGTTGATAATTTCAAGGTAAACCCAAACATGACTCCTCTTAATGATTCAATTGGTCATTATTTTGTGGGTATTGGTGGGTATTTAAATGCATTTATCAGATGGCTATTATTTCTGTTTTATTCTATTCTATATTTCGCTTCGTAATATGTTAAAAGTCCACCTACTATATACAGTACCACAATAAATTGACAAATACGTCACTTTTTGTTTGCTATAGGTAAGCTCAAGACTGTGCTAAGTGCCTTCTTTATTCTTATACACTAAGAACAGTATTGCACCCACCCCTCGTATTGCCAGATGTCGCTAAAGATACTATTACATTTCATGCATTTTGTTATTGATTTTGAGGTGGCTCAGTGAGTTACCCACAAAGGGCAAATAATTGGAAAATGTAATACTAATATGCCCAGACAGCGGTTCGAGTCCCGAAGTCTTCCTTATTTATTTTTATTTCGTAATCTAAGGCAAGTCTGATTTGATGTACCACATAGTTTTATATTTAGTATTTTATTTTTATTTCATCTTCTTCTCCTTTTTTTGCTTTTAATCATATATCTTTATTTCATTTTCAAGGACATTTACTGAACAATTTTTTTATTTAACAGCTGGTGATAATGTAAATACCATTACCTAAACCCGTTATCAAAATATCGCTTCATTGATAAATCATAAACAAAATATGACGACACTATCAAGTTATAGTGGTACGACAGTATACATGTAAATGCATCTGAGAAAGACGACTTGTCGTGTACCAATGTTAGGTCACTGAGACCTTTACCTTGAACTATATTCATTTGAAGGAAAATATTGTCCCGTCCATATCTTCCGTACAAAATGACATGGAGGTAGCAATCTTTGTGTGTACATGAATCTTATGTAGTAGGGGTGTGTGGAATATCAAATTAGGTGTATGTTCCCTTTACCTTGACGTTTGAACCAATTTGAAGGATATTCTTACTATCGGGTATATGCAATTATGCTCTATTTACTGTCATTGAAACGGCAGAGCAGTCGGTCCCGTTATAATATATATCAAAATCGAAGCTAATCGTCCCTTTCGGACGCAAATTATTAACTTTTTAATGATATCTGGAACAAACCACCCCTTTAGCACTGACTTGTTTACGCTATCATTAAAAATTACGTTTCTGTTTTTAATCTTTTACTATGATCAGGTTATTCCCACGGAATCTTAAAGCAATAAAAATAGCTGACGGCTTCATTATTATAGAAAAATATATAGATCTAATACTAACACTTGTTTACCAGGATTTTCAAAGAAAATATCTGGTTTCACGATATTGACTTAAAATTTAGTAAGGGAAGTCCCTTAACATTATGGAAAGGTGAAAATGCAAGAACAATAATTCTACCGTTTGTATTATTTATTGTCCTGTGTTGGATGTTAATTATAATGTTTGTCCGGAGAAAACCCCAATGACCCTTCAAGGAATAGATTTAAACTTCAAGAATAGTTAAATGACCACTTATACAAATTTCAGACTGCAAGGTTTCGTAACGCCAGACTGTCTATTTTAAGCATAGATGTATACCCCTTTGTTAAATTTCAAAATGCATTCCTTTTACAAGTGCAGCGCCCTGTTACAGTTCAATGTTTTACATTAAGTTTTGAGCTAGGTAAATGACAATTAAAAGAAGAGCTCATTGACCATAACTCTTCCTTCTCTTTCTTGTCAGAGTTGTTGCGCATATCTTGTGCGTCAAACGGTTCAATTCTGCTTGATAATTTTATTTATGATGGAGTATCTGATTACAAACCTTGTGTGATTTGGTGTTGGTGTATAATTTTGGCCTGATTGTGTTTTTAACAACTTTTGCATTTTTGCTGCTACTAAGCCTTATGTAATCAACATAATTTCTTTTTCTACAACTTGTTATTTCTAATCATTATTTTGTTCCCCATATTTTAATTAATGCATCAAGACATAGTAGATCCTGCGTGTTTCCATTGTGTTGGTGTTGCAATTTGAGTCTCTTAACTTGGAATCTTCCCCCTGTTTATGGATACGCTTCTAAGATGGGTTAGATAGGATTTATGAGACTTAGTCTACAAGATCGCTTTTTCTACTTTTGGTATAAATCTGATATGAAGAAAAAGTTTGCTTTTGAGGCAATTAGGGCAATTCCAAGGTCAATATTTTTGAAATAGAAACAAATTCCACTACAAAATAGCTAGGTATAAAGTGCAACCGAATTCCAAAGTAAAACAGCTTCATCATGACAAGTCACTTTGGTCAAGATCAAGGTATGTTGCTAAAACGAAAAAAGGTTTCTGCTCAACAACTTTAATTTGGAATGGGGTTTTCAGTTAATCTTCAGGATAGCTTCAAAAAAGACAACTGTTGGAAATGCGTTTGTGTTTGCTTAGGTCAAGGTTACAGTTAAGTTATATAAAAAACCTTTTTCCGCGCCAAACCTCAGCTAGGAAAGAAATTTTGCGACCAAATTTGGGGTCACTTGGGTGAAGGGTAACAGTGGCTAAAAGTGAAAAACGGGTAATTCGAACACCTTCTTTGAAATACCATATCTGTTCTACTTCGCGAAACAATTCGGGGACGGTACATTTCACCAGAAATATTTTCTTTCATCTCAACAGATAAACATGTCCATATGGAACTTAACTGATTTGTATCTATATTTTTTCGTTGATTATAGAGGAAAAATGATTCTCGGTGGTGCGGTACTGTGGCGCTAGCTGCGTCGCCGCAAACGCCGACTATCAACATTTCTAAATCTTTTAACTATCTCTTTAGAACAAAAAGCATTAAGATTATTTAATTTTGATTTAGGTCTACGCTTGTGCTAATTCCACAATTGTTGCCCGCTTATGTCTTTGTCAGAGTAATTTGTAAAGTAAAGTGTATCCGTATTCTTAATTCTTGTGAAACTTTTATCTAAATGTCTCATTTTGATCCAAGTTGGTGTATATTTTTATATGGACGCATGTGACAGAATAAAGTTTACTCAATAATTATATCATATTTGATCGTGGATGCCAGTGTTTGTTCCGATAAACATAAATTGTTTGTGTTATCGGATACAAATATGTTAAATATGAGCCATCGTTTGGAGAAAAGAGTCCTACCGAATAAAAAAATTATAAATCTTGATAAGCCTTCCCTGAAGAACCATTACATATCGGAGTGTTTGAAACTTGTCGGAGAAAATGTATTGTCTACCGCCTCTTTAAGCAGAGTCGATATTTTTCAATTACATTATGTGTCAACCGCGTTGGAAACTCGACATCGTATCTGGATCCACCTTGTTATACCATGATACGCATTTTGCCATCTGTCAGCCCATTTGAGCTTATATAGCCATAAAAATGCCTTTTCGCACTGGAAGTAATGTAGACCGTTATCAGGCGTTGCCGTTTCACAAAGCAATAAATTGATACGCGTAAATAACAAAACAGCCATAAAATCTTTTGCATGAGATGCAGCGGCTGCATTATTTGTGATGACATTTGAAAGGTCATTTCATGCGGCATAAAAAAATTGTAAATATTTATCAACTGCTGGCAAAATATTCAAACATAATTCATTAACATTTATTGCTCGCTGACGTTCATATACAACTCTATTATTGAATACAGAAAACAGGCTAACGGGAAATCAAGATCCCAAATCGGAATTGTCATATCTGCTTCATTAAAGGCCTAGTTTAAGAAATGTGCCCCCTAAGAAGCTTATCATGTGAGAGCTTATGGGGCCTCCTAATCTACAGTGTCATTTGCAATCCTATGTTTATTGGACCGTTCAGGGGAAGCAGTCCCTATCGGTTCCTGACTATTTTTATTGGTCAAGGCTCAGGGTATTGTCCAATCAAAGATAAATTTGACAGTGGAATGCCCAGGTATCACCAGTCAGTGCTATTTCCACTGACCAAGTGCACAGCATGATGTCAAACATGGGGGATGTCAAATGAAGAAGGACTAAACTAGGGCTTTTAGAAGATATAATATGTGAATTCATATCAATTCAGTCAATTAATGATACACTAGTGTGTCGTTCTTTCAAAATCGCGGTCTTCTGAACATAAGAAAACTGCAAACAGGGTAGACCTAAATTTACAATTTGCCCGCATTTTACATTATAAAATTATAAAGAAGGGATATTGATACTGTATTGTCATGGTTAACAAAACGAATTATTTGGTTTCGGAGATACCAGAGAAGGTATGGACCTCTTTTGTTGCAAATTACTACCCTTCCTGTCCTCGATAAAAGATTGGTTTGAATTAATAATAGTTCTGGCAATACATGGTGATGTACCTCATTAAGTTCAGGAAATTACTAGGAATAAAGCATGCAAACATTGCGAACAAGGAAGACAACCATTCCGTTTCTTATGCGTCAACTGTTTAAGTTTATGTTATAGTACACGAAAATATGTTTCATGTTTTCTCTATCAGTGACATATAATGTACATAATTGTAATTAAGAAGTAGAAACGAAACCCAATAAAACAATTGATTTTAAATGTTCAGCATGTAATTTCCGAGTGTTCTTTTTCGCATTGAGCATGCGGGGAAAATTGTCGTCTGCAGCAAATTTCAAAAATGTTTGAATTATGATGATACACTTCCATTTAGGTTTAAATGGTTATCAGAAATATACCATACATCAGATCCAAATGTGCATCTTCTAAAGTTAAAGAGAGATTGAGAAGTCCATTCTATTCTTAGTCGCCAAGAAATGTTTACAACGTCCTTTCAGTCGGTCGTAGTAAGCTACTCTCTTTTCAGAAATATCGAGTGTCATGAAAATACAAATAAATTTCATATGGCCCGGAAACCAAAAACTAGACACGTTTTTTTTTACTTCATTTTTAATCAATTTAAGCAAATGTATTCCACGTTACACAGATCATGGTTAGGTTATTATATAGCTATTGATTTTAATTTTTTATTTCCATGACAAATTCATACAATTCATCTTAACATAGAATGACCACAAGTGGAACATTTAATCTTCCGTGTTACACACTTTTTTCAAAACGGAATGCACAGTGTTTTGAATCATGCAAATATAACCAGAGGAGCGCATTGTAACAGCTCTATAACTGATGGTTATTGAAATCATTGTAGAAAATTGAACATTTGTTCGTAACGAGCAAACATTTTATTTTCTACAACGATTTCAATACAATTCAAAAATGGCATTTCTATTCATCCTACATTTTCATATTTTTACATCAGATACTTTCCTTGTGAATAATGCTCGAAAAAGCATGTGGAGGAAAAGGATAAACACGTTGTTATGACTTATGATGTAGTATAGGATAGTACTGGGCTAACTATTTTTACTACCAAGAGTTTTTTTTCGGAAGCGTTTTTCAACGTTTACTGCCGTATATCACTATGCGTATGACTGTACTGTAAGCCAGTAAGCGTTTCCCTTTCTGCAAATTCGTTCGGGAATATACAGATATTTGTTTGATCTTGTTTACTTAATTTAGTTTTAATTATTATACACTTGTACGTGTTAGTGATGATTATAAAAGGTAAGGTAATTTTGATAAAAACGTCACTGAAATGTCAGCCAGACACATTAGCGGTTAACACATTAATAGAATATTCAATTACGTGAGAAAGAATAAAGTTGAGACATGTTAAAACGATCGTTCAGTCGATTACGCTTTCGAAAGAATATTATGTAATGACTATTTTACAAACGTTTTCTTCTGGTTTAATAAATGCATTTCTCTATGGTTTCAGGAGTAACAAGTACAGCTGATAACCATACCATAGTCCGTCATACGGCCTCACAAAATCAAGGCGGAAATCAAACACGCTTGGGTGAGAATATTTTTTAAAACAAAAATTGAACAGTGGTGTCTGTTAAATCCGGACACAATTGTTGCGTAGCATTATTCCTGATAGACAATATTTCAGGATTATCGTATAATCAGTTTACTCTTTAAAAGTTATTTTTTTTTTGAAAAAGAAATGGTACATTAACTTTGAAACTTCAAGTTTTGAAGGTGAATTTCTAGTGATATATAAAGTATTGCAAACAGTTAAGCTCAATATATAGGTCTACACTGTTTGCGAATAAAAATGCAACCAGAAAACGATTTTCTTATAGCGGGATTTCTTATTTAATAGATTTAGGATAAACGAGACATCACAATAATTTGATGACTTTCAGAAAAATTCTCAGTTTATTTCTGTTTAAATCAATCAAATATACGACAAAAGTCAGCGATACGGCCATTTGTATGCATGATATTAAGTTATTGTTTCGAAAAGGGAAACCTGTGTCATTAATGTAACACGTGTATTTCTAATTGTTCTCCCAACTTAAATGTTTGTATTTCAATTAAAACATTAGTGTGTGTTAAGGCGACGTTATACATTGTCTGAAAATTAGAATATTAGCAGGTGCATATTTTCAACATCGTGTCCACCTGTATTTGGTTATGTAAAATCCAAATGTAGTATTTATCAAAGTTTTATATCATAACATGCAAAGCTATGTAATAGCATTCATTAAATGCTCTACATGAGAATTGATGGATTTGAAGTTCGGTTCTCCATAAACCTCATATACTGGATATATTCATTGTCAAACATTCATGCAATGTTAAAAAGACACAGGCTAAGCAATGCAGGTGTAATAGAAGAATAAGAAGTTTCATTTTCAATTTTCTCAATTGCAATAACAACAATTACTTTACCAATTGCAAAATTAGAAAACGGTGAATATACACCACATGTCCCTGAAGTGATAAATCACAGTTCCAAAAGTAGAATATAAATCATGCAAGCTATGTCAAATAAACCTCACAAGATCCACCAATAAAAGCTCATGTACCCTATGGGAAGCATGTACTATAATACACACCTATTTGTTATAGAGGCAGCCAAACGAGTAAAGTAAAGTATTCGTTGTTTAGCTTTAGAAATAATTTATCCAGAATTAAATGTTTGGTTTTTGAAAGCATTCATAACGTTCGTTATGTTTAAAATTAGCATCTTATGTTAATTCTTACATAACAAGTTTAACTAACCTCGCAGTTTAGTTTTGATAATAATAATGAAACAAAGAAGGCTGCAAAAAACGTCTCTGTTTATAAACAACTAGAGTTATGGTAGTGATGTTATATACCACGACGCTAAAAACACAATCAAGAGTGTTATTTTTCAGTTGCAGTTTACATCGTTGTTCCTTTAGTCCTTGTCGTCATTGCCGTCATTGCAGCTATTATCGGCTTTCTCGTATGGCGTAAGAGGTACGTATACATTAGTATTACACAATGATTACTTGTTTACAGACAATTACGTCACAATTAAAATACTTAATAGCTTTGATTTCTAAATCAATCGCAGTAAACCAAAAGGCTGTCGATTCAACAGTAACAGAGATCGAGTTATTGTACATAACGCTTTCTCCCAATAGTATTATGTATATCTCTATACATAACAAATCTTTTGTATAAATATCCAAATCTTAATATTTCGCATGTCGATATTGTCATGCCGTATGGACAAGTTTTATACAAAACAGGTGCAACAATAAGTCAGTATAAAAATGGCCATTTTGTATTTAAGAGTAAATGTCCGTATTCGACTGGCGGTTTTCGTTG
>JAULCE010215744.1:0-11273 GCA_032359355.1 Macoma nasuta | reverse complement strand
GCATTTAATTAATCGTTTTATGAGTAACAAGTAACACATATTTATACAAAACATGTGTCAAACGCTCGTAAACCGGTGTAACGTAACTCTCGTGAGACCCGAGATTTGTAACTGCCGCAAACGCCTTTAATGCAGGCTGAAACTAACGCAGTTACTTTCTGCATTACTTTATGCCTACATTAAGCTGTGAACTGTCTTCAAAACCTCAATTTAGTCATCTTTCCGGTTTAGAGAGTGTCCGGTTTAGAGAGGTTTTACTGTACATGTACTCGGATTTACATTTGTGAATTTTTCAAATGAGGTCAACCGGAACTACTAGTTCTTTTTATTGTGAGAGGTTGTGACTGTATATGATGATATAGTCAAACTAAAACGATACCATTTTGTCGCTTTAGTCGGATGGTTATATCGATGGCTTGGTGCAAAACTATTGTAACTCCATCACAAATGCGAATGAGTTACACTAGTTTACCACCTAGCCATCGACTAGCCATCGATATAAACCCTTACCCGATGAGAAGTTGTATTCTGCTCAAAAATACCACATTAGATCTGAGTATCACCCGTTTCCATAAATTGTCAAACAGCTGGGAAAGTCGAAAGTTACTCGTCGCCTGATCCGGATTCGAGCTGTTCCAAAATACAAACGTAAAGTGATAAACTTGTCGTGCGATAGTTGCCAATAAAAATGTGACACCTCCATTAAAGCCATATTTTTATATCACCCTTATCACGCCAATCGCGACCAGGATGATGTCAACATCAGTTTGGACCCGGATCAAACGCCGAGTAACTCAGTCAACAATTACACCACATTTCAAACCATGTTTAAGAATAAAGCATACGAGAATTCGGCTGACTATTTGTTTTTCATTTGGCGGCAGGATAAGTGTTAAATCTAACCATGCTGTTTACATGAAAAGATGCAGAAACCATGTTGTCTGGTTCTGTTATTATGCTGTTTGACACTCATAAAATAGTTTTATCAAAGTTTAAGCGAATCTAGCAAAGCTGAACACTTAATCAGACGACAAATTCAACACCCGATTATTATGTCAGTAGCTTTGTAAGGTAAAACCTTATGCCTGCTGCGAGAGAACATAAAATCAAGATTTCTAACAGAACGAATCTAGATTCAGGCAGAATAATTCGTCAACTCATCAGGATCAAGATCTTTTGAAACTCTGATATAATTTCTTAAAATCTATGGCAGTAAAGGTATCTTCTAACAAATAGAGCAGACGACAATATTTGCATTTGCACCGCATGTTAAGTTCCTCATTATTAACCGATAAAGGGTATTCCAGTACGTACCAAGTTGCTTTATGATAACCCTTCACTGCTTACACCAAACCATAGTGTCATATTAAAACATTAACCCGGCGTCACATCCGAATCCAACTGTTTGATACTCAGCCAATGTTTTTGCCAAAAATTAAGTGAGTCTGTGAAGTTTGAAAATGGAGTAGACGGAATATTAAGCATGCCGCGGTAGTAAAGGGGTTAAGGGTATTACAGTTCGTACCATGTAACTTTATATTAATGGGTAACATATATAATTACTAACCCGTATCAGAAAAATCGTTGTGAGCACTCATGCCTGATTTTTGCAATATCGTTGTATATGTATTGCCTTATAAAACCAAATGAATCGCGTCGATAATGTTGTTCAGAGCAAGACTTATATGAGGACACTCATACTTTCTGACTTACTATCGACACATTATTTTCTGGTTTAAAGGGAACTCAGCGTAGTATGGGGGATGCTAGAAGGCCACGCGAAAAATGTAATCCTGAACAGAGAACATATTCAGACATTCAACATTTAAATTGTACTAGTTATGAGAAACAGAATAAAGAACGGAAGAGTCATTGTGCTCTTTCAGAAGACGGAGATGTCGAACAGTTTACTTCTTCAGATATCGGACATTTGACTTCTTCAAATGGCGGACCGTTTACTTCTTCATATGGCGGACAATGTAAAACCACAGAGGTCGGACAAAGTAGTGTTATAAATGACGGACGATTCAGTGATACAGATAGCGGACAGGATGCTCCTTTAGACGACGGAAAGGTTATTGCTCAAGATGGAAGACAGCCAAATTCTCCAGAAGACGAACCTAATAAGGCACCGGATGAAGGATATGGTATTTCTCCAGAAGGCAAACAGCACAATAGTACAGATGCCGAGAAATGTAATTCTACAGATGGTGATCAGTATACACCTCTTGATGGTGGTTATGCATGGGTAATAGTTATATCGACATTTGTTGCATTTTTTCTCGTCGATGGAATCCTGTTCTCTTTTGGAATTCTCCTGGTGGTTTTGATAGAAGAATTCAACGAATCAACGGCCTCAGTAGCTGCATTAGGCGGAATTTTTATGGGCTGCATAGCTCTATCAGGTATGCTTGGATTTCGCATTGGTACTGATTGGTGGTTATATGATTGTTTTTGTCTGTGTTTGCAAAGACGAACTATTTTCCTCTTAGAACATAAAACATATTCATCAAGTTTATTAATAAGATCTATCGGATTCCCTAATAATACATATCGTATATTCTCAAATGATTTGCAATTTTAGACTAGATTTGCATTTTGTCGGTTTACTTCTAAAACGTTGTATGTGCCATTTCTTCTAAAATGACGCATATCCGAATTGTTAAAATGGAAGTTACATTCTCTTTTACAAAACGACGATTGTTACCAAACCACGTATGTGCCGGTTTAGAAAAATGGAACATATGAGGTTTTAGAAGTAACCGACGAGTTTTGTTTAACCATGGATACCATATAATAAAAAAACAATCATTATACGTCTTGTGAATTGAATTCAATATGTGAAAATAGTTTGAAATTTCCGTAATGAATTTGTGATTATGTCGGAGATAGATATAAGGCAGGAGTATCTAACATGCTACAATTCTTATTAAGCAACCAAACCCAGTGGTGTTACTATTCAATGGAGAGAAACTCGATTCTAAAAATTGTCATTATATGGGGTTTATTATATATACTTCCTTAACTTAGTTATTTTTCCATAGAATTTAGTGTAGCATCCTTTGTTTGTTTCAGCACCACTGTCAGGGCCACTCATAGATGTATTTGGAAAACGTTACGTGACGATGTTTGGTTCCTTTCTGTTTGCATTAGCCTTGTTTGTCAGCATGTTCGCCAGAAGTTTAGGATTGCTGTATCTGTTTTATGGTATTCTGGGTGGTAAGAATATATTCTGGTAGATTTTCACACCTTAACCAACTAATAACAAACCCATAACATTGTCCTATATATGTTTTGTACTTTATTTTCGGACATTATTATTTTAGTTTCAAACTCGATGAAATAATTGTTTGATTGCAAAGCAGCTTAGGTCCGTTAAAATCGTTAGAACAAAATATTGTAGTCAGTATTGGCACTATCAGCATTAGCAGTACCCTCCAAAACGTTGTACATGTTTTGTGATGCTATTACGATGGATATCACCAATATATATTAATACAGTCTGCACATGCTTATATAATATTACATCAGTTCAAGAGGAACACTGAGTATTTAATCTGGAGAGGCAAAGATCATGAACCTAATATTAGCAATTCACTAAAACGTAGTTACATACGATTTACCACTTTAACCGGCTCATATTCGTTTACCGACATTGTCTTTCAAACCATGTTTGATCAGTTTTCCAAAATAGCAATTACTCGGGGTTTTGAGGAAGACATGCGACTCTGTTCAAATCAACGCAGGTGTCAATTGACTAAAATTGCAGTCACGTGGTTTTAGAAGACAAACCGTCGTTAAGATGTGACAGCTTCAAATATTGATTAGGATCCTTGAATTTAGGCTTGATCTAAACTGATCCTAACCGTTTGCGCAGGATTTTAACCATTTACGCAATAAAAACCTAAGATTAGCCGCTTTGAATGTCGATCAGGCATTTAATATGAAACATCCAAAACTTGGGCCTAACAGATGCACAGTCCAACAGTGAAAACCCTTAGCCCTGCTAATTCCTTTACGTTCACATTCAATATTTAGACTACTTCACAAGGAAATAATTTGATAAAAAACATATGAAAATCTAGGCCAAGGAAAACTGTTATTTTTTTAATTGTTTAAAAATCATAGAAGGAAATGAAGCATTTCCTACGATGTTTTTCATAGCCACCAATATCAGAGGCGCGAAAAGGCCCTAGTGTGGAGGAAAGGGTTACATATGATATAATGTGTGACGGGCGAAACCCCTTCACCGCTTGAAGCAATATATCGACTGCGTGATTATCAAACTTCACAGATTAACTGTTTTAATTGTTTTGCAAAGTTATTCGCCAAGTGTCAAACAGCTCGGGTAACTCGGCGTCTTCTCCGGTTCTAAACTGTTTGCATTTGAAATTATAGTTCGGGGTGAGCAGGGAAGGGGTTATATTGTACACGTCACGTGTACGTTTAACACAATTTAGGTTAATATGAATTTAAATTCACATGAAGTTTCACAGTCATGCGCAAATATTTAAGAATGTATTGTCAATCCTTATTAGTTTTTACTACCCTAATGACATTACTTACAGCTGCATGTTTCTGTTTATATAACGTGTCTTTGTGACTTTGTTTAGGGTTTGGGTTCGGACTTATGGTAACACCGCCCATTGCAGCCGTGATGGAACAGTTCTCTGCAAAGAAGAGGTCATTGGCACAGGGATTGGCCTTCTGTGGTGCAGGTGTGTAATTTAAAAAATAAACATATTCTGTTCTGTCAAAGAACCAATGAGAGGCCTTACATCATTTGCTCATATGCTGTGTCATACCGTCCATAAAGAAGTTATATAGTAAAACATGTTTATCTAGGAAAAAGGAACATGTATTTTTGTTTTTGAAAACAATGTAGAAAAGGAAGCATTTGCTAATTTTGAGCAAATGCTCCATTTCGCGCAAAGTTTTCAAAACTTATTTGCTATTAATGCATTAAAATGGGATTATTTTAGACGTATCACAAAAGGAAAGGGCCAGTCATAATTTTTGAGAAATTGATGGCTTAACAACAACTTGTGTGTTTGAGATTTCAATCACCTATCTCTCAGATGCCGCGAAACTCGTTTTTTTTCTGATCAGAATCTATATTGTTTGCATATTTTAGTAGGTCAACTTTGACCCGCTTTTGTAAAAAATGCTGTCATTCAAATTTAGCCCCAACAGGCGAGCTATATTGTCTTCTGACAACTCTTGTTTCTGATCAGGATCTAAATGGTTTGCATATTTTAGTAGATTAATAAGTTCAATTCTCTTACCACTATGAAATAAACATTTTCATTGTCGGGCTTCTGTCTTGCACACGTATTGATTTTTAAGCCACATTAAATTTCAGAAAATAAAATTAATGTATTTGTACTTTTATGTCGACAGTGATGGACGAAATAACGTTAACCCCTTCACTGCTTACCCCGAACCATTGCCTCATATGCAAACAGTTTCGATCCGAATAAGACGCCGAGTAACTCGGCGTCTCATCCGGATCCAAGCTGTTTGACACTCGGCCAATGTTTTTGCGACAAACTAAGTTAATCTGTAAAGTTTGAAAATGAAGCAGATAAAATATTACGCATGCGCAGAATTCTTTCCGGCTATGACAGTATTACCACCGACATGTTAGATATTTATAAGCGCAATTAACTCTTGTCGCGCCAATTGACGGCTGCTGTGAGGGTCGTCCGTCTGATATTCCAACATAGGTACTTTCGCTTCAAATTAAGTTAAACTATTTGCACAGTGTCGGCGTTTGCGGCAGTCAGGGTGATGTTTTCTAAATAATAGATTTTGCTTAAACGTTGTAGTTTGAAAGACATTGCATATACTTATTGAAATATGAATAAAAATAGGGGGCACCGATATATTTAAGATTTAACTGACTCTTTCCTAGTGATCAAATTCACATTTTCTACGGTTTAGAACCAATTAGAGCCATGTACTATATCACTTATAAAAACGATTAATTAAATGCAATGTGAAGATAGGGGTCACCGATATATTTAAGATTTTATTGACTCTTTTCTAGTGACTAAATTCACATTTTCTACGGTTTAGAAACATATAATGCTTTTACCATTACACTCATAAAACGATTAAGTGCAATATTAAAAATGCATTTGCATTTTTCACATTGCATTTAATTAATCAAGTAACACGTAACAACTATTTAAACAAATAAAAACAATCAACGTGTGAACTGCTCGTACACCGGTGTTACTTAACTCTCGCGAGACCCGAGATTTGTAACTGGCGCCAATGCCTTTAAAATGGAAGTTGCAACATTGTTACTGATAAAAGGACTCGGCACAACTGTGCACAAGCACCATCAACATCAGCACACGGCGTTGAGAAGCTATCTCTTATACTATTTTAACAGACTGAGATAACGTTCGCATTGAAATTCATTTACTAATGTCATTCGCAGTGAAGCAAACCGTCGATATTATTCATAAACCAAGTACGTTCTATTGCTATCGAATGGAATGTACGACCTTCTGGAATGGCACTTAATAAATGCCATGAGCGCTTTCTATGAGTTTGACATCAGCACGATAGTTTACTATAAATCCGTGTGCAGATCGTATTTGTCCCCGCATGGCATGCAACCATTAAGCTTAAACGCACGGTTTTCAAATATTTGTTCACATTTTCAATACACTTTACAACTTTACACACATTGTATGCTAAACATTATTCCATGGATACGGCTTTTGGCGCCTCTATAACAGATGACTATTGAAATAATTGTGAGATATCAATTTGCTCATAATGCACTTTGCCTTTCAGAAAATGCACAACTATCAATATGTCACCATACTTGTTTTAAAAATATGCTTTATAAAATAACCCAACCCAAAGATTATGCCTCAAAATTACATGAAAATTGGTTCAAAATCTTGTCTTATAATGTCTCCATTGGCCTAAAATGGTAAAAAATTATCTTATATGAGCAAACGAAGGTTTATGTGTAGATATTATGAAATTCGTTATATAAAGCTTTACATCCTGTGTTTTCAATGTTGATAACAAAATGGTACATGCTCGGCGACAGAATATGCCGCTCTAAAACAAATATATACGTTTTAATATCAACACTCGCATAGATATTATAAAACAATTTATACAAATTACCCATAGGAAGCTATTCAGATTTAACACATTTGATGTTGAAATAACTTCAGATACGAAATACATATAATTGTTAATGTTTCCAAAATTTATTTTTTGACATTTTTATTTACGCGAGTATCTCTTAAAAGCATTAACATCATGTAGATGAAAATAACATGAATACACGTCAAACTATGTTTTTAAATATTCTAGATTTTGCAAGAAATGATGATGATCTGGAACCAACAGCGTTAAGTATTGCATTTGTATACGTGCTTAAGTTGTGGGACTATTTTATAAGTAGAAGCGAAGCCATTGATATACATATTGTGAAATTCAATACAGTACCTTGATACCTGCCCAGTACGGGTTGCTGGGCACAGATGGTCCCTTTGGTCTTTTTGGTGAATTAAGAAAGTAGGTGCTGACAGCACAGCTGACCTGGGAAACACATATTATTAAAACAAATATCTGAGAAAAAATAAAATTATAGTAACGTTTTTACTGGCAACATATAATGTTGTGTTCACCATAAATTCACAGAGCGACACGATCCCGACCAGATTGCTCTATCGGGAACAGTGTCTCAGGATGTGAAGCACTTTTTCCATGCTCTGCTGGTCGAATACTTAAATATTACTACATGTTGTAAACACTATCATAAACCAGCTACTCTGTTCTTATTTGAACTAAAATGCGTTCGAACATTCTAAGCGTTTAACCTGAAACCGCCATCTGAAAACGCCGTATGCTCAAATTATCTTCTAGTTTATTTAGACACTTTACCTGGGTGGCTTTGAATTAGTTGAAAGTATTGTCCGATGGTTAAACAGTTAAACAGCTTAGATCTGAATATATCACGGAGTAACTATGATCTGGTTTCACAATTTTGTAAATATAAACCGAATATTCGAACTGATTGAAGTGTTACGAAGTACATGTAATGAAATGATAAACTGGGTCTCATATAGCTCTTCTAGGAAATTATACACACTTAATTATCACTGTTTTACTTGTTATGTACCAGGCACTAAACTCATCTTTGCGGCAATGTTAATACAGATGATATACCATGAGTGTGTATTCATTATAATTGTTATAAAACAAATTGACTAAAGTAATAAAGAAGCAAGGTTTGACAAGTGTCATTTAGACGTTTTTGCACGATATTCATGATAATTAATCAAAACTCAGGTAAGATCCTTTTTAAAAGCGGAAGTAAGAACGCGACGCCATGTCAACGTTTTATGACGCTGGCGTCATACGGTCTGTCAACATTTGGCACCGAGTTCGGCGATTGAGTGTAATATCATCAGTCCCAAGCTAGCATGGTTATTTCGCTAGTTATACACGATACATATAGCATGGTTTCATATTTCTCCAAGATGCTCCTTTGTGTAACAAACAAGGTTTTATCATCACTGACTGTTTGCTGATTCAGGTCAACATAATATATATTCTTCAATGGTGAAGAATCAGGTCATCCGTGTAACTGTATATCTAAGTAGTCACTATCAATAATACGTATGGTCATGTTATAACCAATGTAGATCCTTATTGGAGACACTTTCCCAAGAAACATGAGTTGATTGGACGTAGATACAATATAGTTCGTATTTAATGTGACTAGACGTTTCTCTGTTTTTCAACCTAAATTCACAAATTTAACCCTTTTCATGTTTTATTTGCATACCAGTCTCCAGCCTTATATAAATATTAATTAACTAAATCAATACACTGACGTCAAAGGTACATTTCTTTTTTGCAAACAAAGTCAGTGAAAGTAATTTGCAGACTTACACATTGCACGAATAATGCATTTTGTAGTAAACGGTTACACCTGCAATAGCCCTTGAAATCTTACCTCTGTTCCGAGATGGCCCTTTAAGTATTTCTGGTCGAGCTCAGCATCGCGATCACTTCCCGTGACCTGAGTGACTGGAACGTTCGGGTCAAGCTTCCCGTCAAATAACCATGTGACTTCGAATCCAGCGTCAATCTTAGTAGGGTCGAATGGGATATGACAATTAAAGACGAACGTTTCTGGTTTAAGTATGGGATTGGACAGTTGGGGGCTCTGTATTATTTTAGGGTAGGCAGCTGAAAACAAACAGTTATAAGTTAATTGTGTCTGTATTATCAGAGACGATCAAAGCAAATAAAGTGAGAGGAACGCAATTATGTCGTATATGAACGCTAACGCAAGACACACAAGTGTAAAGAATGATAATAGTAAGATGATAAAAACGTTCCCTGAAATGCAGCGAGGGTACGCATTAGACCTGTTTGAGTTCACAGACGAAACTACTGCAAGCAAGCCGGGTGTCTTCCTTGCACGACGAGATCTTTCCTCTGTCGACGATCGATCCCACAGCGGTTAGTTGCCACGTGATTATTTTAGTTGTGACAGAGGCAGTGGTGGTAGTGGTGGTGTTCTTTTATCTTTAACTAACATACACCAGGATGATCAGACGACCGTAATTACCTTTTGAATCAATTGAGAGTCCATGCCTTGTTGACACTTAATAGATCCTTAATCAATAGATGTCAATCATTATCGACCCAAAAGTGACCTTTACATTCAATAAACACCAGATAATCGAAACACTTTAAAGGTGTATGATACAAATGTATTGAAAGGATCAAACGGGATGTGTATATTTAAATGAATCTATACCGCATAGCTATGTTAACCACTGAGCGACAAGTGCAATTGAACAAAAGAGTATGGAAAGGTCAAAATCGATCTGATGACAACAATTTCAATATAAGTTTACCACATAGCTTAAAGAGTCAATACCAATTGTTGCATGAGTAATCTTTAAACTATGATGAGTTCTAAACTGAGGTCCAAACGCGAAAACCCGTGATTTCCTTATATACAAATGTATTCCTATTTATATAACCAAAATGGCGGTGGTTTGTTTACCATCATGGATACGCTTATTATTCTAAAGGGTAGGTGTTCAAAATTGTCTTGAGCACTCATTTATATAAATTCGGTCATATATAGACAGTTTCAACTAAAGGCAAAACGTGTTATCTCTTTAAAATCAAAGCTATGGAATATAATTCTTACTAAAACACGATTGATTTATAGTTTCATGTGAGATATCAAGTTATCGGTTAAAGTACATGTACTTGTAAAGAGAGGAACGCAATTACTTTTCGTTTAAACGATAACGTACAGCAAATTGATACAGTTATATAACTGTAAATAATAACTTACGGATGCACCCCGGCATAAATCCAGTTGGAGACCATTTGTCAGGAGGACATGGGACACCAGTTCCTGAGAATAAGTGCAAAGGTTTATATAACTCGTTTCCTGCAGATCTTTTTTTCTCTCCAAGTTGACAAACGTTCATAGGCAAACGATTTGTTTCGATTTTATACGACGAAAATAGTTTTCAAGGGTTTATCTCTTGAAAATAAACGCTTATTTTGGTTTAGGCCAACTATTATATTAAACGCGAAACTCATAGCTATATATAATGTGTGCATAAAAAACAGATTAATATAAATCTGCTCTTAAGCATAGTAGAAGGCGATTCTGAAGAGCATATTTACTGTAATACAATATTATTTTACAATAACATGTTGTAATATGTTCATAAGTATTGGATGATAAAACAAAAAGCGCTGACCCATGGCAGACTTGCTCTATTCGATTTTCGGAAGCCCTTCTGACCGAAGACTAAGGGTAATTACATTTCAAGAGCTACCTCATTTCTTGTATCATAACGTATACTTCAACAGCAGTCTCATCGAGTTCTACACTATAAGTGCATGTGAAATGCCAACATGACGTGTACTTCTAGAGAAGTCTCAACAGGGTTAACAGTATAAGAACATGTCGTTCTGGCCAAATACTAAAGGTCATAACCATATACGTGCTATGTGTTTTGTGAGAACATACTGTTCACTTCAGAGACAGTCGCATCGGGATCTATACTATTAGCGCATGTTTTGTTGGCCGAATGTTATAGGTCATAACAGTGCACGCGTTATTTGTTTGGTGGGAACAAAATATTTACTTAACTCTTTCACTGCCGAAGTCGCCTAAATGCGCCGTTGCAAAATAGTGCAGTCCCAGATCTGACGCCGCCTTATAAGGCGGTGTCTGATCTGGGACTGCA
>JAULCE010215633.1:0-11273 GCA_032359355.1 Macoma nasuta | reverse complement strand
AATCGTCTCTGTGATTTATTCCGCTAAATATTTTATTTGAAAATAGTCCCAACCGACAATTTTAAATATGGCGCCGAAAGAGTTAAAATAGCCGGGAAGGGTATCGTGTAATACATTCCATGGTAACTTGGAATGTTAATTCGAACAACCAAGTACAATAACCACATCGCAGGATGCCAATAAACAGGATGCAAGAAGGGATGAAGAAGGCTTTTAATCATTAACCATTAGAATGACATACAGTTTGGAATCGATATTTTTTTTTTATCACAGTTGAAATTTACCAGACATTTGGCTTAGTGACTACTCTAGTTCAAATAAACTGGTTTCAACTGTATCTTCATTTTTCTTTAAACAGGCCCTGTGATTGCAGATCTACTCATTGAACGGAAGCATCACAAAAGAAAACTAAATAAAATAAGTAAGAATTTACTACAACCAGCCTGTGAAAGTTTAATACAAAGCGAAACTTCGAGGTATTTTAAACAACTTGAGCAACGCCTTGAAAGTTTGGTTTTTTAAGCGAATGCAGTTCATATAATAGGAATATAGCAAGACGGATCATACTAATACTGTTTGCGAGAAACCTTTCTTTATATTTCTGACTTCGCCATACATATGGGAATACACACGTGGGAACAACTTACAAGTGCAAAATATGCGTGAAATCATTTACTGAATATCCAGATTTGGCATACCACACGAAGGTATATATATAGGAGCGAAACTATACACCTTGTGAATAGCTTGTCCGTTACTCTTCTCGCTTAGCCACACGTATGAGGACACACATGAGGAAAAGCCTTTCAAGTGCACCGTGTGTGAGAATTTATTGACTCGATCGTCAGACTTGAGGAGACAAAGAAGGATACATACAGAAGCGATGCCTTACAAGTGCACCGTGAGTGAGAAATCATTAGCTCAAAATTCAGGCCTAGCCAAACACATTGGGATACATACAGGAGAGATGCTTTACAAGTGCACCGTATGTGAGAAATCATTTACTTACTCTTCAAACCTAACCAAACACATGAGGATACATACAGGGGAGATGCTTTACAAGTGCACCGTGTGTGAGAAATCATTTACTTTCACTTCAAGCCTAACAAAACACATGAGGATACATACAGGAGCGATGCTTTACAAGTGCACCGTGTGTGAGAAATCATTTACTTACTCTTCAAGCCTAACCAAACACATGAGAATACATACAGGAGAGATGCTTTACAAGTGCACCGTGGGTGAGAAATCATTTACTTTCACTTCAAGCCTAACCAAACACATGCGGATACATACAGGAGAGATGCTTTACAAGTGCACCGTGTGTGAGAAATCATTAACTAACTCTGTAAGCCTAACCAAACACATGAGAATACATACAGGGGAGATGTTTTACAAGTGCACCGTGTGTGAGAAATTATTTACAACATCTTGGGAGTTAACGTTACATATGAGGATACATACAGGAGAGAAGCCTTACAAGTGCACCGTGTGTGAGAAATCATTTACTTACTCTTCAAGTCTAACCAAACACATGAGGATACATGCAGGAGAGGTGCTTTACAAGTGCACCATGTGTGAGAAATCATTTACTTACTCTTCAAGCATTTCCAATCACATGAGAATACATACAAGGGAGATGCTTTACAAGTGCACCGTGTGTGAGAAATCATTTACAACATCTTGGGAGTTAA
Source organism: Macoma nasuta (assembly GCA_032359355.1). Taxonomy (NCBI): domain Eukaryota; kingdom Metazoa; phylum Mollusca; class Bivalvia; order Cardiida; family Tellinidae; genus Macoma; species Macoma nasuta. Next base: position 9,579 of record JAULCE010215633.1, on the reverse strand, counting down.
GACTAAATATGAGGATACATACAGGAGAGAAGCCTTACAAGTGCACAGTGTGTTCGAAATCATTTACTCAGTCTTCAAAGTTAACGGTACACATGAGAATACATACAGGAGAGAAGCCTTACAAGTGCACTATGTGTGAGAAATCATTTACTTACTCTTCAAGCATAACCAAGCATATGAGGATACATACAGGAGAGAAGCCTTACACGTGTACCGTGTGTGAAAAATCATTTAAAACATCTTCAGAGTCAACGGTACATATGAGGGTACATACAGGAGACAAGCCTTACAACTGCACCGTCTGCGAGAAATCATTTAGTCGATCTTCACAATTAACAGGACACAGAAAGAAACATACAGGAGAGAAGTCGTACAAGACTTAGTACATCGTGTGTGAGAATTCACTAATTTAATTTGCAGGCTTGTCGATACACATGATTATACACTCAATACAAGAAGAGTAACACGTGTATCGTGTTTAAAGGCGTTTGCGACAATAAGGTTGATTTGTTTTCTAAATAATATATTGGGTTTAAACTTTGTAGTTTGAAAGACCATGCAAATACTTGTTGAAATATGAAATAAAGAATAGGGGTCACCGATATTTTTTAGATTTTATTGACTCTTTTCCATGTGACAATTAACACTTTTCTACGGTTTAGAACCATATAGAGCCATTTACCATTACACTCATAAAAACGATTAATTAATCACATTGCGTTTAATTATTCAAGTAACAAGTAACAAATATTTAGACATACTATTTGAAACAATGGTAACATGTATGAAACACTCGTACACCTGTGTAAAGTAACTCTCGCGAGAGCCGAGATTTGTAACTGCCACAAACGCCGTTAAAACAGTTCATCAGTGTGGCCGAGGACTGAGGTAATGCAATAACAGTAACCGGTGAATTTATCTACCAAATTAGGGAGCTAATGTTTCAAAACATGTACAAAGCAGCGCGTTAATGGGAGAAAGTTATCGCTGCCAACGTGACCTCGTGTTTCTTTTATGTCTTAATTCTGTAATTATCGTGCCTAAAGTTTGTTTTGAATGCATTGACGCAAAGGAATAACGCGATTTGTTTAAGATACATCTTATCAACAGCGAGCATCGCGTGCTTGACAGTCGTTTTTGTTTCACAACTAGGCGACTAATTAGAATCAACGAGGTATAAGACGCGCGTCTTATCTGCGCATTGCCTGCAGGGAAACAATACGCCCCAGAAGGTTCTAATGAGAGGCTTTTGGCGCTTATTAACCCTCCGTTACATACTGCTTCATTGTGACGCTCATTGAAGCGAATTAGAAATTCTGATATACAGTCAAACCTGTCTATAGCGGCCACCCAAAAATTGACCGATTTTTGAATTTCACGACAGGTGGCTGCTTAATGCAGGCTGAAAGTAATGCATAAAGCTCCTACAGGAGCTTTATGCATTGCTTTCATCCTGCCTTAAGCAACCACTTGCCTTTGAATCAGTCCATACCTGTTTAAAGAGTGGCCGCTATAGAGAGGTTTTACTGTAATCAGGTTTTTGTAAAAAAGTATCCGCTTTAGAGAGGTTTTACTGTATACGCAGACGCCGAATTACTCGGCATCTGATCTGACAACGTACTGTTTGTCAAGGTGACAGTGATCAGTGCATAACGCGTTAATTGGAAAAGAATAGCTTTTATCCTACTGTAACAGCCAATATTACAGTTAAATGGGGGATGAAACCGTATATCAATTACATTAATGTGTCCTGTCGGAAGAATTCGGTGGCACCTCTCAAATGAATGTAAATCTAAGCCCGTAGACCACATTGAAAATTGGCCTGGCACCAAATACGCTTTATTGGTAGAAGAAATAGTATTGTAGTTGTTGAATATAGATCGGTGATATCGGTTAGATCAGATTCCGAGTCACCTTGCTTCTGATATGAACCCAAACTGTTTAAACAACTACGCCTGTGCTGATCGATGACGCTCTTATTCAGCTTTAAAAGTTAAAAGTACATGCTCCAATTATGTGTAACCTTTTTATCCACAGGCTTTTTTAAGCCCCTATCGCTTAAGGGGGAATAGGTGGGGGCATACGTCCGTCTCTGTCCGTCCCTGTCCGTACGTCTGTCCGTCCGTCCATCCACCCGTCCCTAAATGTTTGTGTCGCACATACATTTAAAAGCGTTTGTACTACAGACTTGAAACTTCATGGGTATGTTATTCAGGGTGTGAACTTATGCACCTGTTTATTTCATCCAACCACAGTCAATATTTACGGAGTAATGGGCTTTTATTTTGTGAAAATATGGCACTTTTGACCGATAAGTTAGTGGCTCGCGTATTTCTAAAAGTGTTTGTACTACAGACTTGAAACTTCATGGATATATTATTCAGGTGTGAACTTGTGCACCTCGATATTTTCATTCAACCACAATAAATATTTACGGAGTTATTGGCCTTGATTTGATGAAAATATGCCGGTTTTTATAAAGTGGAAGTAGGGGCATCTTTGTCCTATGGACACATTTCAAGTTTAGGTTTATACACAAAGAAATAATCTGATGAAAAATAATGAAAATAAGGAAATCTAGGTAAAAGAATAATTTTTTTTTTATATTGAATTCATTGAAGGAAATGAAGCGTTTCGAGCAAATGCTCCATTTCCTGCAATGTTTTCAATAACCATCAATTACAGAGGCCCTAACAGGCGCTTCTGTGGAAGAAATGATTAAGATGAATAACCGCTTTCTCCATAGATACACATGGACACGCCCCTGTTGAAGATGAATAATGCAGCATTTGCTCACGATAAGAAAAAAAAACTCCATTTTCAACAAAGACTTCAAAGCCATTCGAATTTGGCATTTTCCTTTCTCTGAGATAATTTTCACATTCATCAAATAATTCTATTTTGAATAAGTAGCATCTGCAGTGAAGAGATATGCGGAGTGCTTTACAGCGATGCACCATTTGAACCAGGTCCCAGCTGTTGGAATTTACCAGGAAGGATATAACTGCGTATGTAGTAAAACCTCTCTAAACCGGACATTTTTTAATCAAACCTGATGTATTGTAAATGCAGGTGACTGCTTAATACAGGCTGAAAGTCATACAAAACGTTCACATGTAATGCTTTCTGCCTATATTAAGCTGTCTTATAAACCATATTTGAGTCATATTTCAAGTGTAAAGAGTGTCCGGTTTAGAGAGGTTTTACTGTATTTTAGAGTATATGTGGCTAAAATTCAAGTAAGCCGGTACATTACATGTAGTTCAGAGTTTCCAGTTCACATTCATCAATATTATACTAATCCTATGTAGATAAGTCATATAATCGTAGAGTCGGAACAGCATTGTTCATACTTTGTTCCAGTTGTATTCAAGAGTTATGTGTAAGAATCATTCGAAGCGCATTCTAAGTATTTGTACGGCATTCGAAACCGACGTGAAAAGAAAAACACTGACCAGTTGTTGCGTAGTTAACCCTTAGCCTGCTACTCGCGACTAAGGTGATTATTCAAACAGTTGGATCCAGATCAGACGCCGAGTAACTCGGCGTCTGATCTCGTTCCAAGCTGTTTGCCACTCGTGTTGTAGTACATGTACCATCATTTTCGAAGCACAATCGGATTGGGTTTCAGAAATAAGGCAGACGATAGTTTTGAGAAGACGACATATTTCGCGGCGGGCTTAAAGTGGCTAGGATATTGTTTAGTATTTCGCGCATTTCTTCATTCCCAGTCTGAACACCATCCAACAAGGCCCATAAATCCCCGGGGATCGACGGTTGTCTCTTAATCTGCGTGTGTTCCCACTACAATCACGCTGGGAAAATACATTTCCACTACAAACGGTTCGAGGGGTCCCCTCTGCAGCCCGACAGATAAATCATGTACATTAGTCCGAAAATGTCAATCAAATTGAGCCCGGAACAAGAACCAGAAAGGGGCACCGCGCTGCGTTATTACAGATTGAATATGAGTTACGGGAGGCAGGCGCTCGTAAAATAACCTAAGAACAATCTTTAAGATATAGCACGGCTTTTCAGATTTAAGTTTTTACCTTTGCATATAAAAAAAACTGCTTTGATACAGTGGGGGGAAAACGCTATTCATAACCGTTTCAACGCTATCGTAACGCAAGCGACATGCAAATAATGTAAAAAAACTGATAAAACCTGACCGGTTTTAAATATTTAAATACGATAAAACTCGAAAAGGTTTGAGACATAAATGACGCAGTGTAAATCTGGCTCCAAATTCTTTGTACATGTTGACAGTGCTAAATGCCTAATGCGTTAGATGGTAAAGAATTCCCGCTGTTAATACACTTGATAACATATTAGGCTAATATATAAAATATTCGAAGAGTTAAGTCACAAGTATTAAAAATGGGCGCGCCTCACTTTTATAATGCATGTATGTTAGACTAAAATTTGTTTAAAACTATTTTGGGCGCCACATTTCAAACTGTCGGTTGCAACTAGTTAAAGATCTATAGAATAGTTTAACGAAATAAAAACTGATAAATGAATAAACGGTTGTTTTATATAGTTGTTTAAAATGGGTTTACATTTCGATGCAAAAAGTGCAGTTTCAAGATCAGACGCTGCCTCTTAAGTTTTCTATGAAAACGTTTGATGGGATTGTAGTCGAACGAAAGGCTTATTCCAATGTTGAAAATTTGAGTTCGAGAAATTCTCCCTATGAAAAATCGTGTGCAATAGATCTGGGTCTACGCTGTTTGCAGTGTCAGAAAGCCAGGTTCTGTTATGCCTCTACTGCTCATTGAAGTTGGTTCTCACGAGTTCACGCTATGACTCCGATATTGTATAATATTCTAATGAATTAATCATTAATAACTTAAAAGAATATACCAAATTTTATAAGCGAGAAGGGAAATGTGTTTCTAAGAATTATTACTTTTTTTAATATATCAGATCATTTTAGTCATTGACTGGGCGCGAGATACGTAAAAAAATAAATATTTGATCAGGGCTATGGATAAGCGTGCGTAAATTAAATAATTTCCGACCGGTTTCGCAATTTCTCTATTAATCTCTATGATGTGAGCATTCATTAGAATCGTCTTTTCAAGACGATTCTAATGAATGGTCACAGCATAGGGAAAATACAACTTATAAGCATTGTATCATTATGGTTATGTTACTTATCTTCAGCCTCTGTTTTATATAGATATTACTTCCGTAACACATTTAAAAAGGCACGGTAACCATTTTCTAAACGCGAATGGGTTTATTCGAAATCTTCAAAGACCTACGTATGAACCAATTATAATAGACGTGGCAATCATCGGTTTTAAAAATCGTTTTTAATAGATGCCCATTTTATGAAATCGTTTCCGACATCTTATGAAATCAAAAAATATAGTGGCATGCCATACATATCTTAATTACTCTAAGTCTTTCGTCAGCAGGTCATGCACAATCAGTTGAGACCCTGATCAGACTGCTCCGTCGGGGTCAGATCCGGATCCAAAATAGGCTACTTATGTCGACACTGCAAAACAGTGATGTCCCAGATCAGACGCCGCCTTCGACGGCGACGTCTGATCAGGGACTTCACTTGTTTGCAACAAAATTTATTTCCGAATATAAGGCTTTCAGAAAAGTCAAAGTTAATTTAATTTCAGTTTGTTTTATTTCGTTAAAATGTTTGATCCAAAACCAGTTACAACCGAGTGAAGACTGAAGAAATTACCGCAGACGACAATATTCCCAGGCGACATTTTGATCTGCGTTCTAGACGATCAAGGTCTTCGCCGAAGAATATGTGTGTAACTTCGTAGGTTATCATCAAAGGCACTGACAAGATAAATCCCCTAGCATTGATCCAGGTTCAAATTGATCCCGCATTCCTGCGCCGTATTTATCCTTTTTCCACATCAAAATGTTAGAAACCTATCTCCCGAGCAAATAGACTTCATAATAAATACGCGGCGTCTGATCAGGCCCCATTCCGTTTGACGTCCAAATTTGAAAATACGGCTGAATGGAAAATGAGAACAAATACTATGTGCAGATCATTTGAATATACAAAACGAAATAGTTTGCAGACGACAATGTCGGGGATAACAAGGCGGATATTTTGAGTGTAAAATGGCAAGATTTAGTTACTTCTGTTCAAAACCAAAGACGTGGTTCTAATCCTCTTTCTCTGACATGTGGATTTGTTTTGGGCTTTTTACGTCTTCCTTTATAGGAAGGAAATATCGAGAACGAGATTTGCTAGTAATGAAAAAGAAGACTAGTAAACATAAAGTCTGTTCAGTGAATGCCATTCACTGAACAGACTTTTTTGTTTACAAGTCTTTTTTCATTATCATGTATATTCGCAATAGTAGTTGTATAAATAGTTGCAAAATAAATAGTTGCAATAGAAGTAGACGTAGTAATAACAGAAGGAGGAGTAGTAGTAGCAGAAGTAAAGTGGTGGAAAAGAAGTAGTACTAGCAGCAACAACAACATTAGTTGTAGTAGAAGTAAGAGTAAAGAGGGAGTAGTAGTAGTAGAAGTAGTAGTAATTATAGTAGCAGTAGAAGTAGAAGTAGTTGTAGTAGTAATAGTAGTAGTAGTAGTAGTAGTAGTAGTAGTAGTAGTTTTAGTAGTAGTGGTAGTAGTAGTAATAATAGTAGTAGTAGTAAAAGTAAGAGTAAAACTAGTAAAAGTAGTAAGAGTAGTAGTAGTAGGCGTAGTAGTAGTTGTTGTAGAAATAGAAGTAGAGGAAGTAGTAGTAGTTGCTATTGTTGTTGTAAATCGATGTTTAGTGTGGGTTCCATCGTGTGTAACATAACGTAATGCTGGCTTATAGACATGTAAGTTGGAAACGGTGAGATCACGGTGCGATCGAGAAGTATTTTAACGCTGTAAATCTTTCCAATCTAATTACGATCACTGCGCTGAGTAAATGAAGACGTGAAAGCTCGTTAAGAGCGAGGTGGAAACAACTGCTGTTGCGTGCACCACTCGCTGGGTCTGCTGCTCTAACTAATGTTGACATTAACCCCTTCACTGTCGGAAGTAATCATTCGCATGCGCAGTATTTCGACTGCTTCATTTTTTCAAACTTCACAGATTAAATTATTTTTTTGGCAACAATATTGGCCGAGTGTCAAACAGCTTGGATCCGGATGAGACGCCGAGTTACTCGGCCTCTCATTCGGATATAAGTTGTTTGCATATAGCACTATGGTTCGGGGATAGGCAGTGAAGGGTTAACAGAACTATAGATAAGGCGCGTACGAAAAATGCTAAAAATCCTTATTTCTCGACCAAACCCTATATTGTTACCAGTCATTGGAATCGTCTTTTTAAGACGATTCCAATGAATTGTAACAACATAGAGTTTGGTTGAAAAAAATACGGCAAAAATATAGGAATTGCTTTGAATTACGCTCAATTATTTGGATCCATGAATTAACCATAAGCGTGCTGTTGGGAACCAGTGATTTCGTTGCAAACAATGTAGAATACTAGATCCATGTGAGACGTCAACTTAGTCGGCTTCTCATCAGGATCAAAACGTTGTTCAGACTCTTTTTTACATTTTTCGGAAGATATTTGAGAAAAATATAATATATCTTAAAAATGGTCACAGACGACAATACCCGCAGACGACACTTTGCTCAGCAACCCAGCAGGAATCTGCAGAATGCACGGCTTTATTGCGTAACTGGTCGCGCAATGTATGCAAGCGTGCAACTGTTTCATGCGCTGTCGTGTCTTATAGACGTTAATTATTTAATTACGTTCTTAACGCTATGGCGTTTTTTATATCCCAAAAGATGAAAAGGATAAATATCTAGGCAAAATGAAAATATCATGTTTGAATTGGTTTGAATGTAGAAAATGGAGCATTGGTTCGTTACGAGTAAATGCTCATTTTCCCACAATGTTTTCAATAATAGTTTAATACAGAGGCATCAAAGGGCCCTAGTAAAGAAGAAAGTCTGGCTACAAAACAACATTTATGCAGAAAGATCTCAGGAAGCTTTCTGTATATCTTTATCGTTTTGCACTTTAGATCGGCCTGCAATAAATTGCCACCTATAGAGGTATTCGCTTGACTCAAGTTTGAATGTATGTAAAACAATAACGATGTCACCAATCTAAATAAATAATTTTCAAACTCTTCACGGGTCATTTTAGTACAGCTTAACCCCATCGCTGCCGGAAACAATTATGCGTATGCGCAATACTTCGTCTGCTTCATTATTAAACTTCACATATTGACTAAATTTTGGGCAAAAATATTTGCCGAGTGTAAAACAGCTTGAATCCGGATGAGACGCCGAGTTTATCGGCGTCTCATCCGGATCTAAGCTGTTTGCATGTGACACTATGGTTAAGGGGTAAGCAGTGAAAATTTTCAAACTCTCACGGGTCATTTTAGTACAGCTTAACGTGAGAAATAGATGGTGTTTATACGCAAATCCCGTGACTAAGACGTTAAGTCACGTCGTTAGCCGTTCCCCCGTTAACGTCGAATTAACTCTTTCTTCTTTCGCGAAGCTAATTAAGTTAATAGCTGGACATGATTGTTTAAAAAACGTGAAAATGACATCTCGGTTTGTTTGAAGTAGAAGATTCAGTGAGTTTTCTTCATCGTGGTATGTGACAGTAACGTCGGTCTCATAACGTAAGCCTCTGCCGTCATATAAATGGGCTTAACGTAACGTCGACAAAATTACAATTATTTCATTAACACGGAACACGTGTTTACGTGTGCTGTAGTGGGCGTTAATGGATAGAAAACGAGAAAACTTGCAATATTCATTCATGCCTACGAGCCATTGAAAAATGAAAAATGTATAACGAAGCGTGCATCTAGTTCAGACTGAACGTGCGTTGGAAATGAGAGCGTCGGTTAACAAAATGTCTTAAATCGATTGTAACATGTATCACCAACTCAAATTTCAATGTTGCATGTTATGAAAAATTCCAATCATAACACGTTTCAACCCCAAGTATCTGTCGTATACTTATCCCCTGACACTATGTTGGTCAGTATTCAAGATAAATTAATAGGTACCTGTATTATCATATACGTATCGCACAGTGAAGACCATAAATGTGAGAGCTCCTGTATGTATATGAGCCCTCTGAACCGTTTCTACACCGTTGCAAAACTATTTAGTAAAGAAAGAAAAAGTTTTTTGCAGTTTAAATATGCATGTTATCTGAAGTTCTGTTCTGTTCGATTTAAATTGTTATTGTTGTGAACTTTGACTGTAGGTGGAAAATGTAAAATGATATGTATTTTTGATATGACAATATAGTCATGATCCAAAGCTGAAATTGAAGTTTGAAGTCAATGTAAAAATATTCTTTTAAATACATTGTGTGCATATGACCTCGGGATCAAATCAGGCCTCCGTCTACAAGCTTAGACGACAAAACTCATTGAAACCAAGAATTATATGCGTTTTTGTTGCAAATATTGTAGACTTATTTTACAGGGTTCTTAGACTGATACCTATTATATGGATCTATACAGTTCGCCATTGACCTGTCTATCTGAATCTTGGTGAACATATTTTACATGGGTTTGTTTATTACAGTCTAACCTGT